>JABXWE010027872.1:0-17905 GCA_014611495.1 Limonius californicus
GCTTAGGGATTGAGGGGTGGGGGGTTGAAAATTACATCTTTAAATGACAATTTAAAAATAAAAATCGACGTGTCCGAGTATTTTTATGAAATATTTTTCTCAACGATTTTAAAGAATTTATCCACTACTTTACGAAAGCACTGTATATTGTGTTCGCGTGGAAGTTCTGAAAGAATTTTGTAATGAAGTTGACACAGAGTATCACAAATTGCTAGGCTATAGTAAAACTAGGTGGCTTGCGCTTATGCCTGCTATTGAGAGGATTTTGAAATATACAAGCCATTAAAAAACTACTTTTTGAGTATAGATAAATGCCCAAACATATTGAGAACCTTTTTTGAAAACACTAACTCTGAATTATGGCTCCTTTTTATGCATGCACAATCAACAACGTTCCATCAAGCTGTGTAAAGATCGAGGGTCAGAGTATTTCTGCAATTGAAGCAACAAAGGAAATAAATCTACCAAAAAACAATTTGGCTTTGAAACAAAGTACTTTGTTTCTTCCCCACTCCGTTCGTAATTTAATGGCGAAATTGCAAGAAAGTGGCTGCAGCGGTGTTGAAGAAGAATATATGAAAACTACTGCTGCTGAATTCTATAAAATAAGCAAAGAATATTTGGAGCAGTGGACTGTGTTCTTTGAAGAATTAAAAATATTTGAATGGGCGAATTTAACTAAAATACCTAGGTGGGAAGAAATTCAAAGTGTAATGGATGAATTGATTGCAAAAGGATTTATTGATTCTAAACAAGACACAGAAGTATTTGATGAGTATTCACTTATTTCCAAATACATTACACCACAAAAAGTGACAGAATGGAACACTGGGAATGTTTCAACCGAAAATCGTTGGGTGGAATTGTTCAAACACTTTCACGCCAATAATTTGAAACATACAAACTTTCTTATAATTATTGAATATATTTTATGTCTGCCCGGCACTAATGCACCCGTGGAAAGGGTCTATTCCCTTATGAATAAGTTATGGACAAGCGAAAAAACACAACTGAAAGTCCCAGTTCTCAAAGCCATGTTACTTACGAAAGTAAATTTTCAGAAATCGTGCCAAGAATTTCATTCGTATTTAAAATCAACGCCAAATATACTTAAGCAAATTTGTTCTTCAGAGAAATATAAGACCAAATAAATGATTTATTTTCAGGTGTTTTTTTTTGTATTTTCATTAATAAATAGAAATTATGAAAAAATATGCGTTTTTATTTAACTTAAATTTAATATACACGTCTAATAGTATTGTTTTCGGTCGACGCGACGGGAACAAAGACAAAATCAAGAATGCCGATTCCGAAGTGCACACATACACGCCTTCCGATCGCTTTGTTATTTCCGCGTGATAAGCTCGTGTGAAAAATTAAAGAAAACAACTAAAAGATATTCAGACCTGAAAATTCAGTTTCCCTAAACGATCACCTAAAAATTAGTAGATGTCCCGTTTTGAGGAAAAAAATAAATGGTCACGTTAACTATGCTACCTAGTTTTTGAAAACTAGTGATCAAAAATTATTTTAGGTCTTCAAAAATCAATTAGCTTACTTTTTTATATACTATTCAAATGTTATGAATTTAGCTAAGGTTATTCCCCACCTTAACACAATAGGCCTGTCACTTTGGTATGAGGCAAGGTTAAGCCAGTTTCCGCAATGCACAACAGGGTCCGACTCTGCGGGTTACCATGTTAGTGTGTAACCATATTTAACCTGCCTGATGTAAGGTGCATTTTTGTGTATATGATCTTGTTACTCCTCTAGTGTAATCATAACATAATTGATTCTCAATAGCAAATGGAGACCGGGCCCATTTGATTGTTGATTGGTTATATGGGGAGAGTTATTACTGCCCTTGACATTGCGGCGTGTTGGGCCTATTGTGCATCCCCTTCTGTCGCTAGTCTCTGTCAAGTAGATCCGTCCCTTTTATCAGGTCTAGGAATTTGTTGATCAGACTGGCTTGCGGTTGTGTCTCATTGGGATTAGTGCCCTCAAAGATTTGTTATTTTCTACGAGCTAAGGCTTCGCATTGGAATATTATGTAGGAGGCTGTTTCCTCTTCCTCCCCACACAGCCTGCATATAGGATTTTCATTAAATAGCCCTATGATGTAGAGGTGTTGTTTGAAGTGCTAGTGTCTTGTTAGGAGTCCTGTCACTATTCTTATTTGAGACCTACTAAGTTGTAGGACTGTTTTGGTAAGCTTGTGGGGGTGTTCTCTTCTATTGCTGCTAGAATTGCATAGGTTTCAGCTTGGAATATTGTGGCAGTTTGGCCCAGACATATGGAGGTACTATATCTTAGTCTACTGCCGTATACACAAGCTCCGGTTCCGTTGCTCGTTCGTGAACCGTCTGTATACCATACTAAGCTTTTATGCAAGTCTGGTGTTTCCCCTTAATCCCATTCTTTACGGTTTACCCGTACTTCGAAGGGTTTATGAAAAGAGTATTTTGTTAATATGTAGTCTGTTCCCATTTTTAAATTTGGGTCAGATACTACATTTATTATTTTGGAGTGTACCCATGTGTGTTGGGTGCTTCTCCAATTACCCGTGCAGTTTAGGCGATACACTGCCATGCGTGCTTTGCCCTTGATTATTACATCAAGGGGAGGAAGTTGCAGGAGAGCTTCTAGTACTGCTGTCTGAGTTCTTGTGAATGCTCCAGTTATACAGAGACAAGCCAGTCTTTGAACACTAAGAAGGTGGTTTGTTGTTTGTCTTTGATTTACCATACTAGTGAACCATATTATTGGTGAATAATCTTTAAAATGTTATGGGGTGTATTGCTACAGACAGTAAAGTTCTCTGTAAAAAAAATTAGTCATTCCAAATAACGTGTCCGAAACTGTGATCAAAATAAGAAATCTGTAAAATTTGGGTACCCATGGACACTGCAGTTTCAGGTAAGCCCGGATAGAATGTTTATTTTAGAAATATAATAGTAATTGGCATTGTGTCTGTTATTTTGTATGAGAATTTTTTTAAAATGTCAGCACTGAAAGAGATACATGGACTGATTCTACTACGATTTCAACTATTAAATACATGGTTGACGAAAATCATTCTGATATTGACTTTCTCCTATTGGTGATGACTAAAGCTGGGCAATTGCATATTTGTATGTTTTTTGCTATCAAGCATAACAAGCTGATTTTTTGTAAATACATGTTTTGCAATATTTAGAGTTAGAAAAGCTAAATTTTATTTTGCATATATTGCATACATTACAAGATTACAGCATATGGCATATGTTAGTGCATATTTTAGATGGTAAGGGCATAAAAATGCATGTTTTGCATGATTATTTCAAGAAAAAAATTTATTTTTAAATTGGTAAATGTTATTTTTCTGTAGAATTATCCTAAACTCAAAACCTTTTATCTTTAACAGGCAATTCACATAAAACTGGGTATTTTTGTATCTTATTTTCATAATTCCACCTTGCAGGGAGGTAAAAATATTAAGAAAACAACTATTTTTCGAAATAATGATGGTGTTAAGCGTTCGGTGAATCATCGGTTTTACCTGAATTTGTTCTTCACACTAGCCATTTCTTAGTTTGCAGATAAATATCTAATGGTAGGAAAAACCCTGGTGGAGGTGTAGGGTTAATTTTTAATTGTAGAGTGACTATTCATTTCAGTTTTGTTCTGTTGTTGCTTGTGGGTTAGTGTTGTTACAATGCCTAAAGTTGGACCCTCGCGAAGTGAGTTAATCAAACAATGGATCAGAGAACATAAGTACTTCACGTTTGACGGAGACATTGTATTCTGAAAAATTTGCTCCAAGCAGGTTAGTGTAAAACTTACCTAATCCACGCATGGGGATATATCTAGTTCACGAATATTTCTAGCTTACATAATTTTATTCAAGTTTGTTGCAATTTTTTAACATTACTCTCTGAAAATTTCAAAAGAAAAGACGTGAAACAATTTTAGAAGTTAATTATTTAAATCTCTCATTATTGTAAAAGTATAATGGAATTGTGGTTCAGCAAAAAATGATTGCATATTTTTTCCGGTTGCGCAATACATCATACTTTGAATTTTGAATTTACCAATAACATTTTTATTTAAAAAAGGTAATGGCGACCAAGAAATTTCAAATTGACCAGCACATGAATACGGGCCTGCATAAATTACCAGCAAACGAAGCAGGACCTAGTCAGCAGTTATTAACGAATTGCGTAAATCAGGCCAAGAATTGTAATACATTCAATAAAGAGTTGTGCAGCATGATGGTTAAATGTAATATTCCTTTCTACAACTTCGAAGTCCCAGAATTCGGAAACTTTTTTGAAAAATTTACCAAGAAGAAAATTGTGTCTAGGAGAACCGTTTCTAGAGTAGGTATATATTCCAGAATTATACGATCACTACATTAACAAAATAAGAGAAAAAGTTGTAAATAATTATATATGGTTTAGCGTAGACGAAACTACTGATGCATGTGGAAGATACATTGCAAATTTCGTAGTCGGAATATTGGATGGCAAACCTTTGCCCAGTTATTTGTTTGCCGTAAAGGAATTAAGTAAAACCAATCATTTAACAATAACAAGATTTATAAACGAAACTCTTTCATTATTATTTTTACCAAATAAAATACCTTCTGAAAAAATTTTGTATATGGTTGCTGATGGAGCAGCATACATGGTGAAAGCTGGACAAAATTTGAAAATTTTTTTTCCGCACCTCGTGCATGCGACATGTATAGCCCACGGAATAAACAGAGTGGCTGAAGCTATCAGAATGGAATTTCCATTAATAAATGAATTAATTTCTACCACCAAAAAGGTATTTTTGAAAGCGCCAACTAGGATTCAGATTTATAAAGAAATGCTACCGGATGTCCCGCTACCTGCCCAACCTGTTCTGACAAGATGGGGAACATGGTTGAAGCTGCTTTATTCTATGCTAAAAATTACGCGGATATTAAAAATGTCGTGAATACCTTTGACCCTGAAGGTGCCCAATCAATTGTGGATTGCCAACAAATTTTTAATAACAAAAAAGTAACTCTGCAACTAAATTATGTTAAATCTTATTTTGCTGATATTCCAGCTATTTTTAAAAAACTTGAAACTCAGAATTTGTACCTCTCCGAACACATAAGCATTGTAGAAAAATTTCAGAACGATTTACAAAAAAATAAAAATGAAGTAGGGAATAAAATTAGCACAAAAATCAATGTACTATTGATTAAAAATAAGGGCCTGGAAGTGTTAAAATTTATTAACAGCGTGTTAAATGGAGAAGCGGAAACCTTGGATAACTTTAATGAGGATAAGATTTATTCAGAATTATCACATTTATTTAAATATTGTCCCCTGACTTCTTGCGATGTAGAAGATCATTTTCAGCGTATAAGAATTTGTTGGGGGATAAAAGGCATTCATTGCTGGTAGATGCTGTTGAAAAGCATAGGTAGGTATGATAATTTACTGTAATACATTGTAGTATTTTATTTCATTTTTTATTGAGTAATTTATTGTATAATATTAATATATGATTTTAACCAATGTTGTTTAATGATTTATTTAGCATATTAGTTTGTACCAAAATACTTATGTAAACAAAAAAAATTTCACCGCATAGATATCGTGCATATTATTTTTCTGGAGCATATATTGTTGCATATAGCAGTAGGTTACTGCATATTTCGTGCATATATTGGCAGTTTTTTGCAGCATGTTTTAGTGCATATATGCCTTATCTTTACAGCATATCTGCGCAGCTTAAGTGATGACTGTCATTCCCGAACCTCTTGTAACAACTCAAACTCCATCTGAAACTACTACACTAAATCATGTTGAATAGAACAATGCCCACAAATCTGTTTCAAGTGTTGATGTCTCATGTGTGGTCTTTACAAGCAGTATTCCACTTCAAATTGACATCCTTAGTACTTCAAAAGAAAATCAAGAAATTGAGACACTTACGAAAACAGTGTTTCCAATACCACAAACTCATAGGAGTGAAGTTCGGAAGAGGAAAAGAGATTTTAACATCAAAGAAAGTTTAGTTAAAAAAAAGATAAGGAAGACCAAAATGAAAGGGAGTTGATAAAAAGGGAACAGGTTAAAAAGAAAACATTTAGTCAAAATAAGGTCATAGTACAGAAAAAAGGAAAAAGAATATTGAAAAACTGTGCATTGATCAACAGTGCTACTTGTAGCAATGAGGTAGAGGGAACAGCGTGTTAATATGTGGGGAATGTTTCGATGAAGATTAGATCCAATACCATAAATGTCTAGGATGGGTACATGAAGAGTCTGTTGAATTCAGACCCTTCAGATTTTTATTAAAAGTAATTAGGATGTACGCCGAAATGGCTGACCAAAACTAACCTCTGCTAGAGATGATGCTGTGTTAAGAAGAACCAGTCAGTCCAGTCAGAACTTGGTTGACAGGAGCCTCAATCAGTGGTGAGCTACAGGGGGTTCACACGAGCCCTTAGTTAAATAAAAAGTCTCTTGTTAAATTTCTCTGTACTTAATTTATTTTCCTAACAAAATTACAACGTTTAAAAAAGCGTTTCGTTTACTAACAGTTGCAATCTCCCTGCTATTGAAATGGATTTGAATAAAGAAGACGTTTTACTCTTAATTCAAAAATATTAAAAATTTCGGATTTTATGGGATTCAAAAGCAGTGGCGGCTCGTGTGTTAAGAATGAGGGTGGGCGCAAGAAAAAACTTACCTATTTTTTGTACATAAAATCCATTCTCCTATTTTTCATGCTGGAAAAGACGTCAATGACTTTGTTGTCAAAATCCGGGATAGACTGGACGAACTTCTTTTCTATTGATAGAACCGCCAATGCGTTCAGTCGATCTTTTTGCACACAATTAACTTCCATCATTGAAAAAACGTCACTTTCGTCTTTGAATTCAAACGCGCGATTGCGCGAAAACACTGCAAGTCTGCGCTCCAAATTCAAACGTGACTGCAAATCGGGAATAATCTGCTCGGTGCCCTATTCGCCTGGTATATCGCGTATAGCGAAGATAATCGACAGGCAACCGAATCACCTCTACATGGGGAACAAATCAGAGCGTTCCCCGGAACATAGTTTTGAGCATGTTAGCCGCGCCTTTGGTGCGGAAGGAAAATTGGATACCATCGTTAAAATAATGAAATTAAAATAATGCACTGAATTACATGCGAATTTCTTTCTGTGTTTATCTTGGTGGTTGGGTGGGCACGTGCCCTAGTGCCCTTTAGTACAAGCCGCCACTGTTCAAAAGATAAGTTGCATTAAGATTGTTTTGGCCTTTTCGGACAACAATAAAGAGTGAGTCTGTTCTTAAAATTTTCATAACTCACCACTGGCCTCAATTCTACAAAATTGATTAAATTATGGTCAGAAGCTACTGATGTGAGTATGTGTACATCTACTGTGAGAAGAATATTTCTTAATTCTGGATTCTCATGATGTAGAGTACACAAGAAATATCTGCTTTACAAGAAGCAGAGACTGTATGCAATGGACAAAGGAACATCTTCACTGGACACCAGAACAATGGCAAAAGGTGCTAGTCAGTGATGAATCCACCTTGAATATCAATAATCATGCTGATAATACGTATGTCAGGTTTCCTGGGGAAGAATTTTCACCAAAATGGGTACTTCCAACTACAAAATACACAACTTTGTTATGGTATGGAGGAGCATGTCTGCCAAAGGAGTTGGTCAACTGCATGTCGTCTTCGTGATAATGAATGCCACAAAATACATTGAAGTGCTGCAGATTAAGATATTACCTAGTGGGAAACATTTGTTTGGAAAAGATAAGTTATAAGCAAAGAATATAGATATCTATATTCTTTGTTATAAGTTTATTTTCCAGGATGACAATGCACCTTGCCATAGAGCAAAAGTAGTTCAATCTTGGATGTAGGTCAATAAAATCAATAGAATAGATTGGCCAGAACAATCCCTTCAATAGCTTGTGACAAAAGATAACTAACATTATTTTGACAAAAAATTGATTTAATCGAAGCACGTATCAATATTTGCTTTCACTGCACATCCAACAAAGACTTTGGAACACTGGTAAAGTTTTTACTATATAGTTGTAAATTAGTGATCAAGAACAAGGGCTGGTCGATAAAGTATTGAATTATTCTAATATTAATTAGTATGTTTTGTAATATCGCAGATTTAAACTTAAATTACATAATTTTGAATAAATGTTTTAATCAAAGTTAATTTTCCTTGAACAAGCAGAAAGTTGATTTGTTAGCATTATATTAGACAACTTTTCCTTAATATTAATCAACTTTGCATCTCTTACAGTTTCCGATATACCAATGGTGAATTTAATACACTCTGTATAAAAGATGAAAAATTTAATGTAGTCATTCTATATAACATACGTTGTAAACACACTCGCTTATTAGAAAAATCAAACAATTCTGCAAAAATGTATTTGCTAATCTTTATTTTGTTAATATTTTTATTGCATTCGATCTTCTTTTGTAATTTTCTTAGGCATAGAATCTAGTATAGTTGCATCTTCTGGAAAAACTGGTCCTTGGGATTCTTTCCAAAAGCCACGAATATGAGGTATTCTTTCTGTAACTTCTGTACTCCAGTGGTGAATACGACATCGAACTTGTGCTGTCTCCAAATTGTTAATCTGAAAATAATATTTAGAATAAGTATAAAAAAACTTCTTAAATGAAGCTGCTTGCAATTTATATTACATTTTATTAACTAGCTCTTTCTTAAGTTTTAAGTAAGAAAGTAATTCTCTTTTTATACTTGTATTATATAAATAAACTTACTGTAACAGTTATGTAAAATTCTTTATCTTGCAAATTCATATCAGGTCCTTTTATGGGTTTCGATGGCATAGTAATAGCTTCTTCTGGTACTGTATAACCACATTTTCTAAAAGAACTACGGATATGCCATTTTTGTAAAGTCCACGGGTTATCTCTGTTCATAACTACAGACAAAAGCATTCGAGAGAAATGTTGTGCAGTCTAAAAATATTATATTTACAAGGTTGATTCCACACAATTCAAGCATAAATATTACCCGTTGTGCATATGGGGAACTGTGCTTTATTTCGTCTACCCCCCTTTTGTAATCTTTGAATTTCTCAACATTTTCAGGGCTCGCATAAACTGCAAGTCCAGGTAACAGCAATTTATTATATCCATAGGTAGCTCCTACTGAAATTTTATCACCTGCATTGCCTAGCCCTTCTACATACTGTGTTAGAATTAAATTTAAGTCGGGTTTTTTCTCCGTTGTGGTGTCCTTTATTAAATCGTAAACGTAATGCTTTGCTCTTAAACGTTTCGGAGAGAAACCAACTTTGTGAACAGGAACTGCACATCTCCTTTTTAAAATGTATGTGGTCTAAAAGCAAAAAGTGGGGTTACTTGCATGGAATGTCATACAAATTAATAATTTTACTCTTAGTTGTTGCTGCAGTAGAATAAGTGGATTTAATATTCCTTTATGCACCTGTGTTATTGGTTGTATTGCTTTAGCTAGAGTAATAAACATTTTTCAAAATGATATTCAAACTTTTTACATAACCTATAACACGATGTTTATGGGTTCTTAGGAAGGTTTCCATTAAACCATGGAAATTGTTTGACTTTGACTTCTCTTAATCATGGATAGATGGCAGCATATTGATTGTTTTGGTAAATATTTTAAAAATTAGATAATTATTTTTATTACAGCACTGTATTATTTTGTAATAATTTTTTTAAGAATATGTGATAGTTAGGTTTACCATATATTTTTGCCGCACAAGTGTTGCTACATTGCAACTTTTGGAAATCTATAAACAAAATTTAAATAATCATGCCGTTTCACAAAAAGCAGCTTGTCGTTCTATACACTGTTTTATATTAGATTTATTATTAACATCCAAAACCAATGAAAGGTTGAAGAAAACTGTGGTAGGTATAGGTATGTTATAGTGATAATATAAATTCTTGTTTCAAAGTATTGTAGTTGTGCATCGTTTGTTGATTTTGAGTACAATATCACCAAAAGCGATGGGCCTCTACAGCCCGTGAAAGCTTCATAATAATAATAATAATAAATTTCCGGATTTAGTTTCGCAGAATGTTTTATCCTAGAAGATGGATGAATAATTATTATACTACAGTATATTGAATTAATCACATCCAAACGTTTGTTAAAATTTTTTATAATTACACTATTCATAACTGCTCAATGGCTTTTACCTTTTCGAAAGTGAAAATATTTATGTATTAAAATATATTTTTTATCCCGAAGAAATATAATGTACCGTGTCTATTACTGGTTTAATATTTTCAGTTGCTGGAGTATGATTTATAATTTATGATGAATTTATTATTTTTGTTTAAATTTTCGTTTATCTAAACAAACTTTTAAAATCAATAAATAGATTTCACGTTTCCAAATCTAAATATATTTAAATTTTGTAAAATAAAAATTATTCCCTACTTTTGGTTAATTTGAGTAAAATGCTGTATAGTACATGTTGAATACAATTATTGATTTATTACACTATATTCGTATTATAATTAAGGCTAATTTTTTTAACTAGAGATGTTAAAAGAAGGTTACTTCGTGTTATTACATGTAAGTAAATTACTAAAATTTAACCTAACAGTATTATTTAGCCTTCTTCGCAATGCTTTACCGCGATACACGCATAACTGCTAGATATTATACACAAAAATGTACAGCAAGTTATAAAAAACCTTTACTTTGCTTTTAGAAGTTTTAAAGTACATACTATAAACTATTAAATTAAAGAGCAAGTGCTTTTGATTGCCATGGTATATGTATGTCGGGTTGCGTCAACTACATTTATGGGAGACAACTTAGTGACCCACCCCGTATAATTCAATTTATTGTTACACTTTTTTTACGATAACGGAATCTATTTTATATACAGCAGTGTCCGGTTACAATGAACCACTACTGGCCACCAAAAACCATTCATTATAACCCGAAATACATTATATCCAACAAAACAATAAATTCGAAAAAATTAATTCATACAAACTAAAGATATATTGTATATTGAAAATATTGAGTAAAAATGAACAATAAATTTACTTATACAGAGTTAATCAAATGTATGGAACCATCCATATATCTCGGTAACTATTTGTGAGATTTTTATGAATTTTCGTACAGGGTGATTTCAAAATATGGTGGGTTCGAAAATGATATCGCCAATGTTGCCACGTTTCCAGTTCTTCCGAAATTCCTGTCAACTTCATTATTTCAAATGGAATACCTACCCTATATATTTTTATTACATTCGATAGGGAATTTTTCATTGAGTTCATTGATATATAATTTAATATTTTTATTTTCAATAATGACAGATATCTCAAACAAAAACGAACAAAGTGCTCTTGAATAATCAAATCTAACTAAAACAAGGAGAAGCTACTGAGGTATTGAAGAGATTTGAAACTTCTTTCTGAGTTCTTCTTCTATCTCCGAAACTAATCATCATCAGTATCTCAAAACGGTCTCTTTCTGAACGTGGCAACACTGGCGATAACATTTTCGAAACAGCCATATTTTAAAATCACCCTGTACGCAAATTCAGGAAAATCTAACAAAGGGTTACCGAGATATGTGGATGGTTCCATACATTTGATTCACTCTGTATGTATGTAAGTAGGTAAATTATTATTTATCAGATTGCTTAAAATAGTCGCTTATTTTAAACTGTTAATACGTCAAAATTACGTAAATGTCATTGAAATACATTTCTTTAATAGCCAGGTTGGTCAATTTCTGGGAATTCCCATTTCACGATTGCCTGGAAAGAAAATTCATTATAAGCTACACATTTTAGGGGTTGAAATGTAGAATGTGGTTTATCTTCTTCTTCTTCTTTCACTTTTCCCTCTTTGCCTAAACGGCGTCGGGTGCCTCGATCCATTTCCTGTATTTGTTTCTCCCTCCTGTCAATCTGTTTAATTCCCCCATCGTTTTTCCTTCTCCCTGCCATATCTTGGATGTTATCTGTCCACATTTTCCTAGGTGTACCGCTTGGTCGTCTGCCGTCCGTTCTTGCTTCTAGTATTCGTCGTGGGATTAGGTGTTCAGCCATTCTTTTAGTACCTATGCCCATGCCATTTTAGCTGTTTATTTTCTATTGTGGTTACTTGTGGTATTTGTTGCAGTTGGTCTCTAAAAGTTGTATTTCTTATTCCATCTCTTTTCCTTTTTCCAGGTACTTTCCTTAGGTACTTCATTTCCCCCATAGTTATTTTGGATTTGTGTATGTCCAGCATAGCCCAGCTTTCTGCCCCATAGGTCAAAACTGGGGCGTATACTGTTTTGTATATGTGTAGCTTTGCTTCTGTCTTTATTTCTCTTTTTCCAATTATACTTCTGTTTATAGCGTAGTATAGTTGGCAGCTTTGTTCACCCTATTTAATATTTCGCTGTCTATTCTTCCATCGTTTGTAATTACTGTTCCTAAGTACTCATATCTTTGTGTTTCTTCACGCCTGTGTTGTCTATTTTGATTCTTTATGCTGATCCCGGATCTAGATCCACTATGTGGATCTAGTATCTGGATCTAGATTCTTTTTACACTAGGATCTTGTATCTGTATCTAGATCATAATTTTCTGGATCTTTCATCGTTAGATCCAAAGATCCGCTACAATTTATTTCTTGATTTTTATTTTGTGAATTTTAAAAACACATTGAGTAATGATTCCTATATATTTAAAGTATGTTTATGTATTTTAGGAAATGTCTTTTATTCTTCTTTAGCAAAATAAATTATGTACGTACGTGTTTCCAGGAATATTGCAGTTGGGTTTTACTGGTTTTACCTACCCATTATGCACTAAGCGTACCTGTATTTGAACAATTGTGCAGATGCAGACAGACGCCTGGAATTTCTTGTCCCTCAAATGTACCTGTTGCGAGGTAGCAAAAATACTTTAATTATTCTATTACTTATTAGGCAGACTAGGTAAATCAAGAACAGACATTTTTCGGTATTTGCGTCACTGCTGTCATTGGGGGTAGAAGGATTTCAGCCCTCCGATATTCTTTTTTTAAAAGAACACATTTTTTTCTTACAAAACCTATAACAGTTGCAATAGACATTTTACAAAATGAAAAAACCTGTCACTTAGGAACTGTTTTACCAACACTTTTTAATATTAAAAAATCATTGGAAGCTATGCTGGAATTACAATTCTCTTCAAAATTAAGAGAATGTTTGCTAAATGGATTTCAAAAACGTTTTGCAAATATAATGGATATAGAAAGCTCCGACAGTCGTCCATACTTGTTGGCTACAATTTACAATCCAAAATTTTTAAACTAAGGTGGTCGGAAATTACTTTGTTTAAAGATGATTCTGAAATCTGCAAAAGTGTATTGAAACGAAAACTAGAAGAGTTACAGTTAGTACTGTTAGGGCTGTTAGGAGGATCTCAAGAAGATTATAATGAAACAACAGAAAGTCACATAAATTCCGAAAAAGAAAATTCCTATTGTGAGGAATTATTTGATTTTTTAAAAATGAATAATACGCAGGTACAAACATCTACATTGCAGTGTACAAACTATTTTGAGGATCTCGATAACAGTTACATCCAATTAAATAAGTATCCGATAATAAAAAGAAATTTTCCTTAAATTTAATTGCATACTGCCTTCTTCTGCCCCCGGCGAAAGAATATTTAGTACCTACGGGTGGACAAATTGTAACCCCTCGTAGAAAGAATATTTAGTACCTACGGGTGGACAAATTGTAACCCCTCGTAGAAATAGGTTAAATGACTAAATTTTCGAAACGTGGTTAATTTTAACAGAAAATAAAATAAATTTCGATAATTAGAATTATGTAACTTTATAGTTAATAAAGTAACTTTTAGTGTAGCGTAGCGTATTATTATTGTATTGTAACTTGTAAGTAGTGTAAGTTTGTAGTAAAGTTATTTTGCCCTTAACTATATATTTATTTCCTTATGTTACTGTCCAAGTATCCAGTGGCACTGTCCATATCTCTGGAATCTCTAAAAATTAAAAGAACACTCCTGACACGTTCGAAATGCGAAAGGATCTATAAAGCATCTAGATACTTTGTTAAGGATCTTGGATCTTGATCTAGATCTATTTTTAGGTTTGGATCTTTGATCTGGATCTAGATCATATTTTTTAAATGTATCTGGATCTGTATCTAGATCCCTAATTAGAGGATCTTACCCAACACTGTTTCCAACTAACCGATTCAATTATAATATCGGCAACAAAAATTAAGATATCGCAGTACTTTGAGTTGCCTATTTTTCGAATGGCTGGTTTGTATTCTCCCCTGCATCACTCTGTATAATATTTCATCAGTTGTACACCCCAAGCTCAGTTTATTATTTTAAAAATTGTATATATAAATTATTATTTTAAGTTATAAGACTTTGTTGTGCGCTTTTAGATGCATTTTCGACTCAGTGGTATTTAAATCTTACTACGAGGGAAGAAAAGGAAGATGAAATAAACTTTTCCGATTTAAATAAAATTCGATGTAATATTACAATATTCAACGGAATAAACAGTATTAGGAAATGGTAAGATTACGACGGTTTGATAAGTTCTTTTAATTAAGTAGTCCGAAAATCTGTATGTCTTCCATGATATTCTGCACTGCTTGTGGCTGTGGGCATTAAAATTAATTTTCAAGAGAATTTAACCACAATGTGAAATAAAAGCAAACCAAACTAGACGTTATAATTGACACTTGACAGTGGAGTTGTCAAATTTCAAATATCGATAGATTGACGAACTTTAATGCCAACTTTAAGGTTTTACGAAGCCATAGTAGGTTTGCTTGCAGGTTTTCATTTTTCAGAAGTATGATTACAGCCTATGTTAGCATATGGTTGTAGGTTAGTGTGTTGCTCCTAAAACAGTCTTCAGATATCATCTGCACTCTAAAAAACAATTAAAAGTGGAATGAATTATTTCGAAAAAATGAAAACAACGGGAACATCACAATTAAGAAACAGATGGGCTTAATTAGAATCTCCAAAATTCAACCGAGGATAATTGAAAGCCGAAAAAATGTGTATTTAAACCAGCGGCATTCCTGTGTGCTGGGACGGGAACCTCCGTCATATAAAGAATATTATTTATTGGCAGAGAGTACAATAACGCAGTAATGGGAAAAGCGCGCCAGGTGGAGCGTGGCCAGGCCGGGCCCGTAATCGGGCCTAGTTTCAGGGCCGCCAACCCGCTGGTCGGATGCACTAAGACGCTGCCCGAGACATACGGGCACTAATGCGATCCACCAACAATATTCAGCATAACTAGCTCTAGACGAGCGCTCAGGTTCAATTCACAAAGCGAGCCGACTAAATTAAAATTTAAACTTTATAAAATCAATATGATGCATATTTATGCAGTAATTAGTACACGCAGCGGTGATCATTAACATGTAAATCGCCCGTGTAATAGTATGGACTTCATAATTCTGGGTAATGGTGGCTGTATGGATATTGCGACATATATCATTTTTATGACGACTACTCGTCGACGAATACCCAGCAGCATTGTGATCTTATTAATTTTTCTTAATTGGACAACGTGGATGCGAAGTGGCTCCGCTACGTTCATGGTTGGAACGACTTAAGGTACTACTTAATTGCAGTTTGAAATTTTATTTACATATAAACTATGTATGTAGCAAGTAGCACAGGAGTCGGATTTTCAAATTCCAAGGAAGGGCTCTCTTACAATATTATACAGTATTGCGCGAATTAATGTGGACACACATAGCTTTATCTTAAATATCGTTTATTTGAAAGAAAATTGGATTAGGCCTATTACAAAGTTCATTTGGTGTTATTTAATAGAAAATATGCCCTCATTTGGCGCTAATGACAACCTGAACTCGTTTTGGTATGGATTCAAATAATTTTTTGTAGTTTTCCTTGATCGTCTCATCCCGGAACCATACCTGAATCACAGCTTCGATCATTTTGAATTTCGTCGTACAGTCCTTTTTTTTTGTAATCTGGCCTTACATATGGATCGCAGTTTCTCAATAATAAGACTATGGTCTGGTGAGTTTTCAGGTCAGTCCAGAAGGGTAATTCCTTTGTCCTTGAAATATTTCACCATCACCTTAGAGACATGACACGGAGCTGAGTCGTGTTGAAAGATCAGTCTATCAACTGCTTGAACTTTTTCCAGTTCTTTGAACAAATATTTTTCCTACATTGCTTTGTACAAATCACCGATCATCATACTTTCAATTGATATACGTTTTCCAGTTACCATATATGAGAAGCAGCTCTAGAACATCTTTTTCGCCGGATGATTCATCATATGAGCTGCAGTTAGCGTTTCGTCCGCACTCTTTCGTATGAACTTTGATCGGTTCCCTTGCACTGAAAAGTGTTTCATCGGACAACAAAACTTCCTTCCAATCTTCTTCAGTACAATGCGCATAGTTTTTGGCTCATTTTGGCTCTTTTTGATCACAGAAGGAGTTGTTTCTTCTGTGGTGTACGGCTTTTCTTCCACCTTCTAAGGGTCGTCTACAAACTACGGAGTCATGCATTTTCCTTCCAACCTTTTTTAAGTCTTGCTAAAGATCTTAGCTCGTTTTTTTTTTTGGTGGATTTTGCTATTTCATAAAAGAAAAGATTCATCCCAAGGAGTTATCTTCCGTTTTTCTCATTTTTACTTCAACTAGTCCAGTCTCCTTCTTTGCTTTCGTATCTTATTTACAGCTCACGGAACACTCTCGAACAATGTCTCTATGAGTCATCGATGTGTGCTCACTACTTTCTTCCCTTTTCTTCGGCGTGATATCCATGACGTCCGACAACTATGAAAAACTAATAAATATTAATAATTATTAAATTAATTAATATTTCTTCTTAAAACGACAAAAACACGTGAAAATGACTCAAAATATCCCGCAGTATAACTGATAGTGGCGCTGATGAAATGCTGAATTAGAGGTTATGTGATTTGGGTGGAAACAACTGTCAATTGTCACTATTTGACTTTTCGACGTTCGATGGAGTAATTTACAACATTTTAGCACTGATTTACATTCATTTAAAACTTTTTAGTCATTTATTTAATGTGTTCATATTATTTTTATGAATAGAATTTGCTTGCTGGTCTACAGAATAAAGAAAGATTTTTTTATTTCATAATAATAAAGCGGTATGAAGCACGTCATTTTAAATTATCTTCGTGATCACAAAAATACAATAATATTTAATTTTTCCAATGATATCCCAATACAAACTATCATGTGATCAAAAAGTTTTCAAATTTGGAAGGGCTATGAAAATTCTTTGCATGTCTGAAATTGAACTATACACAAATTCTAATCTAAACAACTGTCAAATTAAAATAATTTATTTGACTGTCAAAATCTGTTTAATCTGGTTGTTGTAATAAATGCCTTTATTTGTTTACTTTTAAAATGCGTTTTACTGCGACAAGGTACGCTTTGAGGTTAAGTTCACTTTGCTTGTCTTTACATTCCATGTATGTAACATGACAACTACGACATGCCTTGTAGCACTAACAGCCAATCCTAATTTGAAAACGTTTTGATCGCTCATTATTTGTAGAATGGCAATGATGGGACCAAATTGCAAAATATTGACACAGTAACCGTGTCCTAGACCTCGCTCTTTCAAATCATCGTCATCATCAACATTGTTCAATAGCCGGCCTCGGTGGTCTAGTGGTTAGCGCATTTGCTTTTAGATCCGAGGGACGCGGGTTCAAACCTGGCTGAGGTCGGCGAGATTTTTCTAGCGGGGAAAATGCGCCTTCTGTCGGATAAGAAGTAAAGCCGTAGGTCCCGTGCCACTGCGATGTGTGACACGTTAAAAATCACTACTGGAGTTG
>JABXWE010027874.1:0-13717 GCA_014611495.1 Limonius californicus
TACTTTCAGCGCCGAAAACCGGCGCTTATTTGTCATCTCAAGCGTACACAATAAACGCGGGTTATTTGCCAGTTTAAAAGGAACTTTTATTCGACCAAGATGTCTAATTCATCTTCAGAGGAAGATTTTGTGTTAGTGGAAAATATATTTTTAAAATGCAACGAACGAAGCAAGGGATACATCCAGTAAATCGAGACTGAAAAGTTTATGGTGAATATCACCATTTATTCCTTTCGTTAAAACAACACAAACAACGCTTTTTTCAGTATATGAGAATGACCCTTGAGACATTCACCTACATCTTGGAAAAAATTAAAATGTGTCTAACAAAAACGTGGTGTAATTGGCACAAGCAGCCAATCATTCCAGAAGAAAGACTGAATGTATCTATGTCTAAATCTGTATCGTTATTGGAAACCTCAATATCTGTTCCATTAGCCTGGCTCCATAATCACAGATAGTTCCTCATTTGCAAGAGCACGTTTGATGCTGACAACAAGCGACCAAGAAGTAAAAATTCATTCCGGTAAATACTCGGTGCCGATCGGCGTTTGCAACAAGTTCCGACCTGCTTTGTCTATGTGCGGGAACATTTAAAAGCACCCTTAATTATTGGCGCTTATAAGCGCCGACTGCCAGTAAGCAGGCAACCTGCTTTCTTTGTGTGCGTACCAATAGACTACATTGTACGTTTTTAAATTGAAACCCTGTACATATCATAGTGAAATGCGAGGAATCCTAAAATGCATAGGTACGAAAATTTAAACATATTATTGACTTTACAGACAAATCCGTAAGAAACTAATTTTTTTTACGAAAAAGGAAAATCATATAGTGAGTAATTATCAGCAGCCTTTCAGGAACCATTCTTTCGAATTGTAAAAGTTAATTGCTTTTCTACAAGTATTGATGGAATATCTTAATTTAGATTGTTAATTACTAATTTTGGTTAAATCAGATAACTGAGTGAATAACTTCCTCAAACCTGTAGAAGCTCTGCCTTATAAAATGTCAAACTTTATAGTCTGAATAAAAAATCGGCTAAAAGATTTTGGAATTAAACCACAAGGCTTATGTCTTATTGTTTAAAAAATGTAGGCTGTTGTTGCAATATTATTCAACGTTGCCGTTAAATTATAATCGTATGCTAAATTTTTTTTACTTTTAAAATGTCGCTGACATTTAGACGCTTACTGCATAGAAATAAATCTGACCAGCAAACGCATCTATCGCATAGTGGATGAGAGAAAAACTCTGAAATTAAATTTCTATGAAATAGCTTTATTTTTTCAGTGAAATTAGATAGTATTGTTTATTTACTACAAAACACGTCCGCATGACGAATACACACTATCATAAATAAGTGATTCATTTGCTTACGACCTTTGCACATAAAACGTGTTGTTAATTCCTTTTCCACATTTTACATTGTAAAAATCGATTCATAAAAACTTACCAGCTGACTCACTACCAGCCCATTAAAATAAAGCTAATTACTCATATCAATACTGACAGGGTTTTTACATTGACATTTAGAGCAAACTTGAATTGACTAATGTTTTGCGGGTTATTTAGCTTTCTTTCAGTGAGGATTAATGAATGGTACAGGAACGATTCGCTCCCGAAGAAAACAAGCGAACACGGTTGTATTCATTAATGCAATGAAATTCCGTTTATTCCTAGAATGCAATAAGTAGTCGCAAATTAAAGTCGTGTTTTTATGGTTTGTTTCTACACTTACACCCATTGAAAGAGTACTCCCCATGCAACTATTCTGAAAAAGACATGTTACACCATGTATCAGGATTTGTACTAATAATTGCATTCTTACTGAGAAAGTCTTGAAGACGTCTATTTTAAAGATGCATTTAGGAAATACAATAATTGAAAAAATCTAGAAAATCACGAAGTAACTTTGATATTTGAGGTTAAGTTCTGCAATCGGGGACGCGGTATAAACACATACTTCTCGGAATGCTTTCATGCGTAATTTCGCTGTTCGCAAATCTGTTTTAATTGTTCAGTACGTACGCACCATAATGATACTTTTAAAATTTTGGGCATATCGCAATTATGTTTTGGCTTGCTTACAAAAAAACTGAATAAAGCAATAAATACAGCAACTTTTTTACGGCTATGATGTACTTCATTTCACTATTAGAAATATTAAAGATGTGTTATTTAAATTAAAGTTATTTAAAAGTTGATATGTGAATTCCTTGTTAATTTTTATCAGACGTTGGCAGTTTTTCTTTGAAAAACTAATCAGTATAATAGTCGACCAAATTTAGAAATACGTAATATAATCAAGTTAACCTAAAATCACTAGACATCAGAAGTATTGCGTATTTTAGCATATTTACATACATTAAATGATGTGTAAGTGTGTTTCTATATAGAAAAATTTCATAATCATTTGTTTACCTAAAGAATAAATATTTTTATATTCATTTTTTACTAATATGCTGGCATAGGTTTTATTGCATATTTTGCTTATTCCGTTTTTGGGAAGTATTGTTCTCGCATGTTGTACGTATTAACAATCGTAGTAAATAATTACAACTGTGTGATTCAGTGTGTTCCTAACCCCATTTGGCAATACAAAATTAAATATAACTTTTTACATGAACAAACTATTATATTCGTTTCCCTATTCTTGTCGGGGCTTATGACCGCCTACCTGAACGCTGCAGAGCGAACTGCAGTCTATGTAAAAGCCAGTGTGTATAGTATACCACAAAATCAACATGTTGCAGAGTCGTGGCATTGTTCTGATTTCAAGAAAATTAGATAAAACGCGACATTTATTTACGTTATGTTCTTAAAAGGTGGTAGTTTGAATATGGCGAAAAAAATGATTAAATTAAGTTTGCATATACCAAAAGCAGCGTATGTTGATTTTACCGTATTAGTGTAGTACATTTAAACATTTTTTACGATTTTTGGGAAATGTATTCACTTGATTGTCCACTAGTTAAAAAAATTGCAGGCTGGCTGCTAATGTAGCTGTTTCCAAGTAGCAATTTTGTATTAGTCATGCAATAGTATTGATTTTTTGTTTTGTTTTGTTTTTTTGTTTACCAAATAAGACTTCGTCAAGGGAAAGGTGGTTTCATTTGATAGCGGAAACAGGGAAACTTGAAAACAAAGTTTTGTGAAACGTTAACAATCTAAGAACTGTTTCCAAGCAGTAATTTAGTATAAATCGTGCACCAATAATGATTATGTTTAACAATTACGGTGATGGAAACGTAACCATAGTTAAATTTACTACTAAGCAGATAAACGCTGCTTGTAGTAGCTCTCGGCCAAGTACCGAGCGCCCTCTATAGGAGGACAGGCGATGAACATCTGCACTTTTCATCGCAATTGTGAAAAGTTTGTTGCGATTCTTTTTTTCTTTGTTAACAATAAACTATTAAATAGCTGTTCCAATAATATGCTGCATTTAGGAAGTAGTCAACACAAATTCTTAGATATAAGGTTAAGGAATTCAATAACTACATTTCTAAGCGAACGCGATTATTACTAGGGGAGGGCGATGTATGTAGGTGGGTGTTAGAATGATTTATTTTTCATAGCAAAATTCTTATGTTATTAACAAAATGTACCTAAGTTGCCACAAAAGAGAATAAAATCCTGCCAAGTGATACAAAAACAACGTTTCTGTTTAAAAATCTTTCTTGTTGCATTGTATTTCAAGCTATTGGAAACAAGGCACAAATGTTTATAAAATATGCAAAGAATTATTAAACATTTAATATTTTCGTTGTAAGCAGCCGGGTTCCATAATTTTACCGGACTCTATACAAGGTCTTAAAGAAAAGGTCGTGTAACCCACGTATAGTACTTGTCGAACCAAACAAAAAAGTCATTGTCAATGTATGTCCGCTAAGAACTATTTCAGAGATAGAGGCGATTGTGTTTCTTTGCTAATAAATTGAATAATTTTGACAGCAACAGTAAAGGCAGTTATTCAGGGAATCTAGATGGCCCTGCAATTAGACTCGTCGTCCTGTTTATTTGTCGTTATAGGTTATAGGTATTCTCCGACATTGATTGAAAATGAGGAGGAGCCCCATCGTGCATAAATCACAGATGAATCCTAATAACCAGGGGCACGTGTTCAAAGAGTCGGGGCAAAGTCATATTCTAGAATCACGGCATAGTTCACCAGTCAAACGATTTAGGAAAAATAGTGGTCCTATCAGACGGATTTCCAAACTACCCGATCAAACGTTCAACGAAAATGGGTACTTATGTCGTCCCTCTACAACAATGTGATGATTTTCGTCTGTCCAAACGTGATTATTATACAAATTAATGATTTTATTATTATTCCTAAAAGTAGCCTCATCGGTTCTCAGTATGAATTTAACAAACACCATTCTTGAAGCTTAATCAGAAGCAGTAAGGGCTGCACCCACTGGCTATGGTACGGGATGTAATTGTGTACAATAAGCAAATAATAATAACTTTGTTTTTAATGGCAACTGAAAATCTTACTATTGCAGTTTATTGATTAAAATACAAAATCGCCTCTGTATCTGAAACAGTCGGTTTGCGGACGTAATTTGTTTAAGACTTTTTTGTTTATTTTGATGAGTACTATACTAGGGTAAATTAACCGACATTTTTCAATGCACCCTGTTAATAGGATTGTGTATAATTCCTTACAGCTATGATACTATACGCGACCAAGTTTTGAAAGTGGTTTTCAACGGATTGAACATTGATATTCTATTTCAAATAGTAGAAGGATATCCCTTTCAGTGGTTGTTATAATAAATACTCTCCAATTAAAGTTATAAGCTGTTAAGAACATCCGACTTCTCATTTGTTGCAATTTTTAATACACATTTAGAATTGTCATGAGCACAACAATTGCAACTAGAAAATTTTAATCAATTTCCATTCGTTTGTAATATAAGTGTACTAATTACTAAATTACCAAAAGTTGATTAACATTATAACGACATATCTTCCATAATCATATATGTATTGGCCCTTTTAGACTCGGCATTGATATTTGTTGCATTAATAATTACTTTAGACGATCGCGTTAGATTTGCGTAGTTAAATACTGTTCAAGGCTTATTCAAGAAAATGCAGTCGCTTTATATAGTCTCTAAAAACTTAGTTATCTATCCATACTTCATTAAACCACGAACTAAGAAAACTGCCCTTAATACAATGTTATCCAAACATTTAAACCCACGGGGTGCAATTGTCCGCAAACACTGCATTTATGTCCGTTTCATTGTTCCCTTTGTAATATAACAATTAATCCTGGAAAAATGCCTTGATAGCGGTGAAAGGAAGCTAGCTGCGGCCGGAGCTTTGTTTTAAAGCTTTATCAGAAGCGGAATTCTCTTTAATGGTCCGCACCAACCGCACCGTTAATCAGCGAGATATTTATAAGACACCAAAGCCAAAATGTAAAATGCAAGTAAATTACTTCAAGAGCATGTTTATGAGGTGGTTATTTCACCTGCGGCTGTTGGCTGTAAGTTCATCCTCAACATAGTTTGTTTACTGTCAATACTGTCAATAAATTATTTGCTCGCCATAAATTACTTCTGGTATTAACATCTTCCATTTGATTTGTTACTTTTTGTTGAACAACGACGTGGATAATTTATAAATGCGAATTAACTTAGCACCAGGCAGTGAAGCCAATTTGTCCTTTTATCCTACTGACTTCCGCCATTTACTAAATTGCTGTAATAAGTTTATAATAATTTTGAGATTTATTAGTTGTGTTGTATAACAGTATATTTTCCTTGTTAATTATATACTCTTGCAACTTGCATTACAGAAAATTCATAATTAAATCGATAATTTCAATAACTTCAATCATTAACAGTTTATTTATTATTTTTATAATTCTACATTTATATTTATTATACTTTTAGTTAATTTTAACGAATTTCCAGTAATTGAACTATATTTATTTAAATATCTGCGAAATGTGCTTGGCTACGAGAATATAAAAACTGTTTTTAAGTTAAAGGTCAGGTTTAGCAAATTGCATTACAGTGTACATCTTTTTGGCCAGCGGAAATGTTTCCTGTTCGTTTTTCACCTATTTGGGGTACGAACCAATTACGCAGTCTTCCTTGCGTATTTTTCACGACGGCAGCGACGCGGAAATTTCGTCTGTGAACTGTTCCGCCACCTACCGTCGTGTAGGAAAACTCAGGATAATCGGTAATTTTCACCAACCGGGTTTTCCTACATCTTACGGTTGCCTAACTGATTTTCGGTCCGAGAAACGGGCTAAAACGGTTTTACATTGATTTTCTACCGAAGTAACAGGAATTTAATATTCTCTTCTTTTGGCGTTTAGTCTATTTTGTTGTACGCTTTTTCATTTAATGTGATTCTCAAAGCGCGATACTGCAAAACGTTCGTGGGCATTCTTTGTTTGATCTTTGATTTCTGAAATTAAATAAATATATATTAAACTGGCGTGTCTTGTTTTGGGAGCGACAAAGATCCTGACTGAAAATCTCTGGAAAATTCTCTTCAAAACATCCAGAAAAGTTGAGGCTACTTTCTTAGAGCGTATTAACTTTTTCCACATTCCCGTCTAGGAGTTTAATGAATTTTTTATTAGAGAAAGTTCACGTTTATTATTTCCTTGTTTTGTAGGGCGGCCACTTTTCGGGTAGTAATTGCGCATTCCGAAATGAATATTATATTGCATTAAAAACAAATTAATTCTTTTGCTGTCGGTCCATTGAATTTTTGTGTCGGCTGACAGTATTTTGTACTGCTCGCAACTGTGGATAATCAAGTAGCATGTTAAAATTTGCAAACCCTGACATGCAAAAGGTGGATCTAAATCGGAACTCAATAGATTGGACAGAATTTAACGATGTGGATTCGTTAACTGGCATTGCCATGCATTTTTTATGAAGCAAATGAAAAATAGATTAAAATCCATTGTCGCAATGATACGGCACTATGTGTAGTTGACTAAATCGGGCATATAACATACGGTAAATACTTTTAGAAATAATTGATTCTAAACGTCTGAAAAGTGAAATAAGATAGTGAACATAGTTATAAGTTGTCGAGGACAAACTATAGCATTAGAAATGTTTATTACTAATTAATTATTAATTAATTATCTCCTTTTTCCCTACAAATATCTCAAAATTCAATTTTCCCCTCCAATCATTTTAAATTAATTTTTAGTGACAACAGATTTGATAGAAACGAAATTTTGGCTATTATCAACACCGAGTTAATGGAACTATTTGAAATGTTAATAGTAGCAGAAAGTTGACGAACAGACTAAGATGGATTTAAAACTGCTTCCCTCAAATTATGACTTTATGCTGCTTCCTTTAATACTTTAGCATTTTATTGCACATAATCCTTCATTCTCTAAATTGTGCAAACTGTTACATACTTTCTCATTATGCAATAATATCTCTCTTTTTACGTAAACATTGATTTTCAGCTCCAAAATTTAAAACGATTTTAGTTTTGTCGGACATTTTGTAGAAAAAAAAACATTGAGCTAAACCTGCCTTGTCTAAGAAATAAGAATACTGTAAAACAAAATATCCAAAAATTTACAGGCAATGCAATTAATTTTCATGGCAAACTTTTTTAATTACAACTTTTTCAATGTTTTCCTAATATTTAGGTTAGATCGTTTTTAGGACTCCCAATATAAGTGATCCTCTTTATTGTGGAATAAACGTCATTAAAACGAATGTATGACCTTTTCACCAAAATATTTAACTACTCTAAAACCAGAAAAGTTGCATATCATTACGGGATTCACCCTTGCTAAAACTAAAATTCTTAAAGTATGAAACGTAGAGATAGATATCTTAAGCATGTCCGTCTTAGAGTGCTTTATCTCTTACGAGACGTAGCGATCTTCTCTCCCATGCCTGTGTTGTGCGTTTAAAGTACCACAGATATAGAGGACCTACAGCTTAACGTAGGCTCCGAACCATAAGAAGTGTAAACAGTTCTCCTCCAGAGAAGATATACTATGCAGATTACCTCGCTTATTCGCTATTGTTTTGCGAGGGAGAACATCCGTTAAAAATCCGATGTTCCGGTACTGGGATTTGAACCCAGGACCTTCGGCATAGAAATCTAACGCGCTAACCTCTAGCTCACGGCCGCCTCATGTGATTATTTTTATTTAATTTGCTAGGATTTCTGATGTGGTTTTTAGCTCTACAAGCTCTACTAGAGACTATTTTTGATTCGATAAAGCAAAGCTTATAATTAGGGATATTTGATTCCTTAACTAACGTAGCTCAGAATTAGCTAAAATTGGCGGTTTTTATTATCACTGTACGTTAATAGATGGACTTTCTACATACGGTTTTTTAACTAGTAAGTAGTATATCGAAACATGAAAAGATATTGAATATGACAAGAACTGATGATTAAAACTTGGGAAAACCTGTGCAAAATTACGGTAAAATTTACCTACATTTATGACGTATGGACTGGGTAGTAGTAGTAATTTGTTCGTCTAATTATAAACTACCACCATCCTGTTTGAATATAATATACATAATCCTAATCTCAAGTTTTATCTCATTGTAATAAAATCAGATCAATGCCAAGACACTGCAACCAATTTATTTTACCGTATGCAATACCTATTGTTTTTTACATTGGCTGCAGTTTGCTTTCCAGCATTCAGGCAGATGGCTCTTCATTGGTCACGTGTTCGAACCCCGGGTGAGGCGACCATATTTCACTTAGTTAAATTTAGGGTATTGCATGAGTGGTTAGTATGTAAGGGACGCCCGCACCCCCTGAAGTAATGCGAAAGCGGTTCCGGAGGGGCGGGGGTAGTATGAATGAATGAAGAAAAACGGACATACGGCTCAAAGTCCTTGAAATAAATATAATGATTTGCCAATGTAAAGCTGCGTATTCACTTGAGCATTTTTGCGTGCACAAACGTTTGCGCGCACACACGTTCTTTCGCGAAAATTTTAACATCTACACATAATTATTTTTACATTTTTGTTTGTACGCGCAAATATCCGCTCCAGTTGTGCTTAATAACTTTTGCTTATGTGTGTGAATTGATGAGGAGAAATGTCTCGAAGAAATGCAACAATTTCAAGTGCAGCATTTATTGTAATGCACTGTATTAAAAAACAAAAAAATAAAAAGCAAACCAAACGATGGTGGATTACACAGCTATATTGTAGCCGGCAGTTGTATAATGGATGAAATTTATGACATGAAGTTACAAGAAACCAGTGCTCACTTTCATAATTTCGTTCATATGTCATCTCAAGACTTTGGATTTTTAATTAATGCTATTGGTCCTAAAATAAAGAGGATGGATACAATCCATTCCATGATTAAATGGCCATTTTTCACACACACAAATTATGAACCAACCGCAATTAAAAATCTCGTCCAAACTGAGCAACACGTGCGCGCAAAATTCCTTTGAGGTGGTCCCCGAGACCGACAACCGATGGAGCGTGTGCGTGCGTGCTCAGACCTTGCGCGCACACCTTTTCTGCCGGTACTCATATGATCATTTTTGCACGCAAACCGTTCGTGCGCGCAAAAATGCTCAAGTGAATACGCAGCTTAAGGGGTTACATTTGATTTTGAATTGTCGTGTCGGCTTAGGCTCCTCTTATGTGTATTTAAAAGCCGTAAAGGATTGTGAAAATATTGAAAGAAAGATATTTTTAAAGGGCTTCGGTATACAGGGTGTCAGTTTGAAAACGTACAATGTGATATCTTTGGATTGGAAGTCAAATAGGTATTGAACGTTTCTAGAAAACATTTCTACAACATGGAAAGGGAAGCATCATGACTTTTACGGTAACTTTCCTCATTCAAACCCTTAGGTTACCTCAAAAAATTTTCAAATGGTAACCCGCACCTTGTGGTACCTCATCGAAAAGCTCTTAGAAAATGCTATTCAATAGTAGCAAACATTATTTCCCGACTCGTTTCATAAAAATAGAATGGCCCTCAAAATCTCCAGATTTTGCCCCCATTGGATTCCTTTGTATGGAATCACTTAAAATCTATTGTCTACAAGTCCATCGCACAACTGCTACAATGAATAGTTCAGCGTGGAGAAAAATATGTTTGCTACTATTGAATTGCATTTAGTGTTTTTTGGTGTAGTATCACAAGGTGGATATTATTATTTGAAATTTTCTTGTTGTGGTGGAGCTTAAGATGTTGAATGGGGAACGTTACCATGATGATTCTTCCTCCATGTTGTAGAAACATTTTCTAGAAAAGTTCAATAGTTATTTTATTTCCAGAGATATAACACATTGTTCGTTTTTAAATCGGCACCCTGTTTTATTAAAAAAGTAAATGTTACTTCCTTAATTCTTACCGGCAACATTTAGAAAACCACAGCTTCGCGAATTTTTTAATATTATTCTTTTTAAATTATCCCCCAATAATGTACCAATAAGCTTGTCCAATAGTATTTATCCTGATTATATGAGGGCAGCCTTTTAAGTTTTTACAAACGATTACTAGGTGGCGCTATTCAGATTTGTCATTACTATTTTCCTAGAATTTGACATTTGTTATTGTGAAAACAGTGGCAGCTTAGAAATTGACCGAGTAGTTTGTTTACAGTGAGCGTTTAAAAAAAGTAATTGTGTGAAAAAATTGACATTTCACGTGAAGGTTTTCGTTCGATGATTTTTTACAATTGTAGTAAAAGCCTAACTTAACAACAATGCATGGAATCGCTTCGTTCAACTATTGTGAAGCACCATCACAAAAGACTGTTTACAATTGGTTTGCAGAATTTCGTCATAGCCGTGCGTCCGTCAGTGATGAATTTCGTGAAGGTCGACCAAAATCGATTGTTATTCCAAAAAACATCGATGCTGTGCGGAATGTGATTAAAGAAGATCGGCATGTGATTTACAGTGAGATAGAGGTATCCTTTAACATATTATCGAAGACAGCAGTACATTCGATTTTGCATGAACATTTAGCTGTGAAAAAGATCTGTTCCCGATGGATTCCGCATAATTTGACCAAACCTCAAAGAAAGCCTCGTGTTAATTGGCGTAAGGAAATGCTCAAAAAACTCGACAGAGGAACTACAAAATCTGTATACAACATCGTAACAGGTGACGAAACTTGGATATATTAGTATGAAGCGGAAACTAAGGAACACTGTTTGGAGCTCCCAAGATGAACCGAACCCCACAAAAGTTGTTCGTTCATGAAGCACTTCGAGGAAAATGATCGCTTATTTCTTCAGTTGTACTGGACATGTCGCAATGATTCTTTTAGAGGATCGAAGAACAGTTAACGCTGAATGGTATACAACAATTTCTTTACCAGAAGTCATCGACGCAATCGGGAAAAACAAGCGAAAACGTCGCATCATTCTTCATCATGACAATGCCAGCTCTCACACAGCACATTAAAGAATTGATTATTTGAAGGAGAAAAACATCGAATTAATGTCTCATTGCTCGTATTCACCTGATTTATTGCCTAACGACTTCTTTGTGTTAGCGAATGTCAAACAAAAATATGCGTGGATAGAGATTTTTATCACTTCAAGAAACTGTTGAAGCCTTCAAAAACCAGGTTTTTGAGACACTAACTTCAGAATGTAAAAAATGTTTCGAGAATTGATTTGAACGCATGCAAAACTGTATAAATCTTAAAGGCGAATATTTTGAAAAGCAATAAAACAGCTTGTACCAAAAAATTTTTTACTTTCCTAGTTTTTGTAAAAACTGAAAAGGCTGCCCTCGTACTTCCAATTCACATACCTATGTGGTGTGGTGATTTATCGACACAACATATACAAGTTTAATTCTGCATCGATTTACTACATGTAGGAAAAACATGCAAACTCCCTGCTTCTAATTACGTGTAACCGTTTCCGTTTTGGAGTAGTTAGATGTTTTAGTGAAAACACTCCGCATTTAACGTTAATCAAGCAGCTAAATCATGAAAATATATGCACATGATGGTATTACTACAATAATTCCTTATACTGTGATGCTTCTTTGTGGTATGCATAGCTGTGTTTAACAACGTTGCATCTTGTGTAACTTCCCATTTCCCATTTATTGTCTTATAGTGGATGGTTTTGCCGATCAAAGCATCAAGTTTAATCATTTCCTTTGAGAAATATTGATCTAGATAGCCGTGCTGATGTTTGTTGCGAATGAAACCGGAGAGAAAGATGATTGAAACGATCTTTGCCTCAACTCTAGTTTGTTAAACCATTGTTATCGGTCTAGACATGTTATATTGTAAAATTGTCTTCAAATAAGGTCTATGGCATACTGTATTTCCTACTGATTCGATCAAGTGTAAGCTCGTTTAAGCACTAATTGAAATAATGTTTAAATTGAATTCGTCTTGATTGAATTTGTTGATTAGCCTTAATCTATTTTAAACTCTCAAATCATTGCTTTTTTGTATGCAGTTGGTTCACAGTCATTGTAAAGCTCAAAATATGCAGTGGCGTTTAAATAAGTAATAATTTGTTACAATACAGGGTGATTCTAAACATATGCGAGAAACTTTAACCACGTTACTAAGGATATTGAAACCCTAAATCGCCCAGTAAAGTTTTTTAAAATTTGACATTGTTACGGAGATATGACGCAGTAAATTGTTTTACATCAATTCACTAAAATGTATATGATTGTTTTCTTGTCCAATTTGATAAGCTTTGTTGTTTTCGAAAGCTAACAGTCCCAGCTTAATTTCGAGTCAAGAAAAATGTACAGTTGTGTGTAAAAAGTGGATGAAAATTGACCTAGAAGTGAACATTTTGGTGTAAAAATTTATAAATTAGGTGTACGTATTTAAATTATCATTTCTTAGAAAATTTGATCAAATAACTTTTTAAATGATAAATTTTTGAAAAAAAAATTGAAGGCCTTTTTTTGGAAAACCGTTTAAAAAACTCAGGTTAACAATCTCGTTTTGAAGATACGCCCTAATTTATACATTTTTAAATCAAAATTTTCTCTTCTGGGTTAGTTTTAATCCACTTTTCACAATCAACTGTACATTTTTCTGTATTGAACTGTTAGCTTGGACGGGAAACAAAAAAGTTATTTACTTTTTAATGAACTGACGTGAAAAGGCGTTTAAGAACTGTCACGGTGCAAATTTAAAAAAATTTACAATATGATTTCGGGGTTAGATAACATCAGCTAAACGTAGTTAATGTTTTTCGTACATGTTTAGACTCACCCTCTATATCTGTTTGACAAATACTGCATGCGATATTTACATTAATTAATGTATTTACTGCTGATCTTTCGTAGGAGAAAAAAGTTTTTGAAATTTAAAATAACGGCGATATTAATTGGGATAAATTGCAGTTTTAACTATTCAAAAACAATAGTGCTCAAGAAGAAAGGACAAGAAAGTACACTATTTTAAAACTGACTCTATGCTATGTTAAAATATAGTCATTACATTAACTTTAACTTATCATCATTTAATTAATGTCTTATGGTGGAGAGTTGACATAATCACTACAAACCACCTTTTTACTTTCCCATACCTTATAGGTATAGGGTATTACTTTCCCATACCTTATAGGTATAGGGTAAGTATTGAAATCATGAAAATTTTCGAAATCGAGATTTTAACGGATATATCCGTTTTGGGTCTCTAGGAACCCAAAAAAGTGGTTTTTAAAAAATGTCTGTCTGTGGGTGGGTATGTACGTACG
>JABXWE010027875.1:0-20892 GCA_014611495.1 Limonius californicus
TTGTTTATAAAATTCTGATATATTTTACCGCAAAATTTCACTAATTGGGCACATTTAGCACTATTTATAAACAATTCCCGTAATTCCCGAAATAAAATGCTATTAATTTCTGTAATATCTTAAGAATTTTCATACAATGTGCACAATTTGAAAGATTTTAAAATAATACGCGCAATGATCACCCGATATTCGACAATACTTTATAACTTCTTAGCAGATTTCCCACAACTCTCAATAAATCCCTTTTATTGAACGTTCTCACAATAATTTCGCGTTAAGGAAAATATCCTATTCTAAAAAATTTAAGCAATATTCAATGATTCTCATAATTCTCAAATAGTTCCTGGAACATTTGGAACTCTTCCAAATTTACTAATAAATTCCTGAATAATTGTTTTACGAGTTTACACAGCGGCTTGTTGAGTATATTAAAATTGCTTTGTATTTTATAAATCTTTCAGCGTTACTAAATCATTAGTTGACTCTCTCAAACACTGCACAGGCACACCCTCTCCAAATATTCTGCATTTTTCTTAAGTTATACTTAATGTAGTTTCACTTAATTTTCAAGTATAATACGCCTCAGTTCTTGCCCCGTTACAAATTGTTCGCGACTTCTACTTTTAGAAAAAAACAATGCTGAACAAAGTAAATATAAGATTACACATAACAATTTTAGAATTGGCCTTTCGTAGAAATAGTAACTTCTTCTTTGTTCTATTTTATAAAACGGCATCATTTGCATACAATTTCCCACTGCTAAGAAAGAGAACATACATTCATAATGTCGAAACATCCTAAAACTAATTCTAACTAAATCTCAAATTCAAAGTTTGTAAACCCCTTAAGATATAATAAGGTGTTGTCGCGGCATGTAAGTGTGTAATTAGTTGTTGTTAGAAGGGACTCAAAGAGGCTAACTTGCACCCAGAAGCATCAGAAACTGTCATTTCCTTACCTTCATTGGCTGGCTTTGAGGTTAGGATAATGCATTTCTTAGACATTATGGCTGTGTGGAACGAGGTGATCAACACTTTACCGTAGCATCCCTTACTTCAAACAATAACATTAGTGTGGATGTCTATATAAATTTGCAAGTAGTGTTGTACAATGTTAGTTAACCACGTTATGCAAATATTTGCTTCAGTTTAGCTTTATTTCGTTACTACTTAAAAGTAAAACAACTGAGATAAAATCATTTTCATGTTTAACACACGAAAATTGTTTGATACTTTAATTAGTTGGAAACAACGCTAAGTGTTCTCAATCATGAAAATTGCTATTCCCTGTCAGTTACGCTTATCAACATCAAATGCCTACAATTTTCTTTTACCGCAGCAAACCCTTATTTATTATTAATCATTTAATTACGCACAAAAATTAAAATTACACTGTGTTTTACTGTAATTAACAACTAGAGAGGGCTATTCTCCAACAGCGCTTTGTGTAATCTGGATTTCATGTTGATATCAACGCTAGAGTTTTTGAGTTAGAGTTATTACACATTAAGTTGCTTAACTACAACTTTGCTCCGTTTTTTTACGTAAAGCTAATGTAAAATACGATTCAGCTTACTTAAGACAAGTTCGTGTACAACGAGAACCTTAATGTAAAAAACGTTTACGGGCTAAATGATTTGAGTGTTGTATTTACCGTTTACTGGGAACGTTCGTTCTGGAAACAGCCAGAATTTAAATATTTGGGAATTTTTGACCGTATTATTATCTACCAAACTTTCCCTACACATATCTTCTAAAAATCCTAATTCCAATACAAGAATATTTTGGAATTTTTTTGGGTTGGATCTTCAACTTAAAATTAAGAAGGTTTATGACTTATAGTGGTCAAATATTTGGTTGTGTAAAACGTATTTAGATGCTGTTTTAGGAATTTATGTTTTAAATTTCAAAACAACTAGCGGTTGACAACATACAGAATAACACAATTAATATGCATGTATGTGCAACTATGCATATATCTGCTGTTTATGTAAGTAACTAAAACTTTTAACTTTTTTTGGTTGTAACAATGTTCTTGTGGTAGCAGCAACAATATATTAAGTTTAAAACTACAAATAATTTTTTGTTCTAGGATACTATCTTCAACGGATATAAAGTTCCAAAGGTCTACATATAATATCATTTTATTACGCATGTTTCTGTCATAACTAGAGTTGGACAGATATGCCGGAAAGATAGTATATGCCACAAAAAACCTTCTCTATATGCCCGAAATGCAGTAACCTATTGAGACAATATGCACTTATGGTTGCACTAAAACGTATTTTATTTATATTCAATCCCCAACAATTGTGTATGGCATAATGCGATAAATTTTTAACTGTAATTCATAAGTTAAAGCACGTTTTGAACCAATGCTGTCGTTTTTTGTTAAAAGAGAAATAATACATTTTCGTTCTTCTGTATTTTTAATTACAAACATATACAAAAAGGAGCATACCCTACGTCACACTAAAAAATGTTTCTGAAATGTGAAACTAGATACACGAATAATAGAGTACACATAGGAGCAATATAAACAACAAATTATGCATGCAATATATTCTATTTTTTACTAGTTGTATTACAATAAATAAGCATACGTTTTTCAACATTGTCAACTAGAAAATTCTGCCGTTTATCTTCCAATATATTTTTATAGCTGGAAAAAGTTCTTTCTACATCACACGATGTTACTGGTAATATTTAAACAAATGTGATTTCTTTACACCGAAACATTCGTCGTTAAAGTCGTTGTTTAAAAAAATCTCAATCTAAAATATTTTTTATTAATTTTAGAGTTGAAAGTCCGCTGCTTTTCTGAATTAAATCGTGAATTTTATTGCTAATTCTTTTACATATATAGCTTTTATTTTTATTGAGGATGGAATGAAAACTATAATGTTCGCAATAAAATAGACCGGCTTTAACCCACGTACCCCATCTGGTAAGGATTGGCTGTGGAGATAAGGGAACATCCTTAAGCCGTTCTTAGTAAATTTCGACGCGAACTATTGATTTTAGGAATACCTTCTTCCCATTATTAATTAGTTTATTCACCAAAGGAAATTCGCCTGGAATTGTTTCGACCACTCGCATGAGCCAAACAGGTCACTTGAATTATATGGAAAAAAAATTTTATGTATTGACCAGCTTTCACCATGTATGGCTACACTATCAGTTACCATGTATAAAATTCTTTCTGATGGTATTTGATTTGGCAAATATAATACTGAAACGGTTTCAGTATTCACATGTGAAATTGTCAAATGGTTGGTTTTTTCGAATTGTTTAACAACAACTAAGAAGCTGGAAGAAGGATTTCCATTCAAGACACCTACAATAAAATTCCAAATATATCTTCCTTCAGCATCGGTGGTTTCGACAACACTAAACCAAATATAATTATTCGAAATAACGTTCCTAATTCTTTGAAGATTTTCTTCATATAATTTTGGAATGTGCGTTCTGGAAGTTGTTCTTTGGGAAACGACTTGTTCTTTTGTATACTTTTTCAAGAATTGTTTCAATTCTGGAACGTCCAAATTAATTATTGGAATGTTGTATGAAATCATCATTTTACACAAATCGTCATTAAAGATCCTAAAATTTTCGGTTATGTTTAAAAATTTCAGCAATAATTGTTGTTGTGGTCCGCTTGCATTATTTTTTTTCCTTTGATGTGGGCCAGTAGCTTTGTGCTGATCAAGTTGAAACTTTTTATTAACGTTGATCTGTAAAAACAATAACTGAGTACAATAATTTACTAAAGCTTAGACGATATGGCAACTAATTGAGGAGAGCTTTGCCGATTTCTTTGCAATATTACATTAATTAAATCTCTAATTTAATTCTTGAATCCCATGACTGATGATAATAGCAAATAACAAATTGAAATTTAATCTTTTAATTTGACATTAAGGGATGTCCTGGGTTGCCAATGTTTAAATAGAGGGAATATGTTATTAAATTAAAATAACGGGATGCATACGTCTTTTGTGCAAACGGTACAAAACACAACACTTCCATCATATTTAAAGCATACGTGCGGCTTCAACCAATTCTTAATTATATCGGCTTTTGAACTACCTACTTCAAGCATTTTAACGAATCCCGGGTTGGTACTAGCATCTAGGTCAAGAAATGAATGATGGAAAAAGAAACTGAAAACTTACCAACCCCTTTGGAAAGCACAAAATACACAATAACGATATCTTCTAAGAATCAGAAAAATTCTCAAATACGTACCATTTTCCAAGAAATGTCCACTGAATACTTAAGTAGGGGAGAGTTGCTTAAACACTACTAGTCACCTAAATCGTACCCTGATTAGCTTATAATGAAAAAGAACAAATAGCTGCTCTCTGTTGAGTTCAACAGGAACTATAAGGTTTGCACGTGATGTAGTACAAATATTGCATAGTTGCTGCTTGTTTAACGTACGATACAACAACAATAGTGTTACAGGGAAGTTTGCATGTAATTTTAAGTCAATGTTTTTACAATAATAACAGTATTTAGAATTACTGTTTCTTAAATTTCGGTCACCTTCCAATAAGCAATATTATTCACTTAAACATTTAAATGTAAAGAACATGAGCTTTCGACGGTTAGTAAGGTTAGTTCAGATATTTAAAAAATAAATGGGTGTTGCTTAAATCATACCACCGCTTCGTTTCGTAAATCGTACTGGTACGATTTGAGTTTTACTTACTGATTTTAAAATTTGTAGGATGGAAAAGAGAAAATATGGTACTTGGACCAACGGCGCTATGGAAGAGGCAATAAAATGTTATAAAAACAAGTTATATGATTCAATGAATGTTGTAGGCGATTTAAAATACCGAAGCCAACATTTAAAAGACACCTACAAGGTAAATTACAACGGCCTACAACTTCACAAAAAATAAATGGTAGACTTCAAATTTTTTCAACCAATATTGAAAACGAGCTTGTAGCGCGTATATTGAAACTAAGAGAATGTTTCTTCGGCCTTAGTATTACCGATGTAAGGCGTTTAGCATTCGATCTTGCAGAAAGAAATTGTATAAAACATAACTTTAATAAAAATTCCAAATTAGCTGGTAAAAAGTGGTTTTATTCCTTTATTAGACGACATCCAGAACTCTCCGTGCGACAACCCGAGAATACTTCCATTACTCGAGCTAAAGGGTTTAACAGAAAAGCTGTCGATAATTTTTTTGACGTTCTAGAAAAATTAATCAAAGATAATGGGATCAATGCTACCACTATGTATAATGTCGCTGAAAGCGGGTTTTTGACGGTGCAAAAGAAATGCGGAAAAATTGTTGGACAAAAGGGAAACAAGCGAATCGGTAGAGCTGTTAGCGGAGAAAGAGGAATTAATACAACACTAGTAGCTTGTGCTAGTGCTTTAGGAGTGTTTATCCCACCAACAATAATTTACAAAAAAATGAGAATGGCACCCCAATTAAAAAATGGAACACCTCCAGGAAGTCTTGTGGAAGTAGCAGAACTGGTTTCATTGTTACTGATCTTTTTGTAAAGTAGTTGCAGCATTTTATCGATATCGTTAAACCTACAAAAGAAGAGCCAGTGCTTTTGCTACTTGATGGTCATACAACGCATTCCAAAAACTTAGCTGCCTTGGAATTAACTCGAACTAATGGAGTAATTTTTGTACATCTACTTGGTCATCCTACACATCGGCTACAGCCCCTTGATGTGGGCGTGTTTGGGCCCATTCAAACATTTTATAATCAAGCTTTGGATCAGTGGATGACTTGTCATCCAGGCCACCGTGTTACACAATTTGAAGTAGCACTTTTAATAACAGCGGCCTACAACAAGGCTGCTTCAGTAGCAAATGCGGTCAATGGGTACAAAGCGACAGGATGCTGGCCACTTGATCGATTAGTGTTTAACGACGCTAATTTTTCTGCGGGTGATCTTCTAAACAGTGTTGTAGATCCAGAAAATAATCCAACCATCTCTACTGAGACTGTTGAAGAAGAAGTAGATAACGTTAATGGAACCAAAGACAACTCTTTTTTACATGTAAGCATTCAAGATTTATCACCCATACCAAAACAAACTGCATCTAAAAGGCAAAGGAAAACAACCACTCAAGCAGCTACCGTTCTTACAAGCAGCCCGTACAAGGATGAGCACACAGCTTTAAAAGAGAAGCAAGCAATGAAAAAATTAAAGATTCCAAAAACCAAGTTTAAAAAAGGAAGCAAACAATTGGAACCCAAATCAAAAACTAGAACAACACAGCGGCAAGTTTGCTTGAACAAACGCTCTACAAGCTTGCAACAACAAATGTTGTTGTTTCAGTTAATGAGAAGGACTAGTATTGTTTCATATGTGAAGCAGTTTGTCTGGAAGATATGGTTCAGTGCACTAGCTGCCTCAAATGGGTTCATGAGTCCTGTTCTGGTTCTGGGAAGAAATCCTTATCTTATATTTGTTTAAAATGCTAATATTGTTACTACCAAGTTAATGTATCAGTTTCTGTGTATAATTTTTTATAAAGTTTAAAGAAATAATGTTGAGTGGTTTTATTATCCACTTTTTCGAAGGTATGTTAATATTTATATCGTAGGTACCATTTTGGAACTTTAAGAGTACGATTTAGGAACCTGCTATCCAAAATCGTACCGATTGCAGAAGTTTAAGAATTTAAATTTTACGTTAGTATAACAACACAAAAATTTTATAAGCTCAGTGAAGGACCCAGGAAGATGATGCACTACTAGAAGTGTAGAAAACTTTACAACCGCCTTTATAAAACATTAAAATACGATTTTGGCAACTTTCCCCTACCTACCTAACTAATACCGTCTCTGTCCTATAAGCTAAATCTACATTTACCTGAAATGTCTGTTGTCAGATATTTTGGAAGTATTAAGTTATTTTCCCGTAAAACATTATAGAACATTCATTTTCAAAAAAAATTTTTGATATTTTATTTTTTAATTTTTTTGGTAGAATATGCGTGCCCTAAAAGATAAAATATGCACAAACATATGCCACCTGCTGTAAAGTTGTAATATATGTAAAATATGTAAAATATGCATAAAAGTATTTACTTTTTATGAGCGTAAACGTTAAAAAACGTGTATACACGAAGAATTAACAAGTTATCCGCAATAGGAACAGATATGCAAATATGCATTTGCGCAACTCTAGTCATAACATTAAGTGGTAAACAAAACTATATAATTAATGATTTTAAAAATTGGTTATTACTCTGTAATAATAATAAACATTTTATGAAGCTCAAGAAAAATTAGTAAATTGTGTTAACGCAAAGGCATATCGTAATTTTATAAGCAATCCTTTTCGACTTTCGGTTGCTCGGTCGGTATGTCGTACTTGACAATTATCCCTCAAACGTTTGTCACAGGAAGTAATAATTATTTTATGTGAACTATTTGTTATTATATTTTATACGGCAACTATGCCACAATTGTTTTATTGGGTTAGATGCATTAATTCGACCTTTTCGATTGTATGTGGGCGGACGTATTAGATGAAGAAACATGTATAGTGGAATCCCTTTCTAGCAATCAATAAAAATGAATAATATTTGGAAATAATTGAAACTTAAGGTAAAGGTGCGTGGAAGAGCGTTATGCCGATTTGCCGGATGATGCCTATGATTGTAAACGATTGCCTGAATCTTCATTTACAATAGTTTCGTAAGGTACCAGAAAAGTCCATTGGAAAATACCACGGAAACAGTCGATTTTGATATAGACTATACAGAAATAATAAATGCTTCATTTAAAGTATGTTTTATAATAAAATACCTCCTGGTATATTTTTGCATGGTTAAAATTATAACCAATGCAATGTTAAAAAATAAAAGCAATAAGTTACAATATGCAATAACATAGAACAATAAAAATAGTTAGCTAAGACGGTCGTAACTGGCTGTTAACCAGGATTAAGGAAGCCCCATCTGAATAAATTTATCGTTGATATTATGCCAGGTATTGGACCTAAGAGCTACAACTGAATGTAAATTTATGTAAACGAACATTAAGATCGCGTACCCTACACCTCACCTACATTGTTTACTTAACACTGACGCTGAATTTTAGACGACTCTAGAACGAGGTTTCTTTCCTACACCTAAACTGGTCGCATTAAATACAGCATCAATTCAATAATAGAACCTTCGGAGAATCTGCTGGAAAATATAATTAAAATATTTATATGTAAAGGCAGTTGGGGCAATACAAACAAATTAAAGTTTCGGTTGGTTTGCTCAGAAAGAAGAACTTCAAACAAGGCTAGTAGTTCGTGTATTTACAGCTGTATGTTGTAGAGTGAACCAGACAAAGCTAAATGAAGTATTTAAGGAAGCTAATCACGAACTAAATTTAAAGAATTGTACAAGCTGGTTGTTTTACAATACGAACTGTCTGTAAATGGAAACTGTGCTTGTTCCATCGATCGTGCTAATACTCTATTTAAGACTATTTTGTTCGCGCGTATGTTACATACTCACCAATTTTGTTATTAATTTTTAAAACATGACTATATATTTGCAGCTAATATATTACTGCGAAATTTTAAATATCACCCATGTTAAAGCATTCTTTAGAACAAACTGCATGAAAAGATAAATTTTCGGCCAAAAAGAGTCAGGATGCGTTAATGTATTGTGTATAGTAGTCTCTTCTATAGTATAGACAGCTGTACAATTGTGGTACACCTAGTTTTTGATTGATCTACAAGGTTTCTAAAGAAATACGAAAGTCTGTATGTTAAAACTTGTCTTATTGATTTCGTATTAAGATGAATAACTGAAGCAGGTAATTTTGCAAGAAATAGAATTCAGTTATTTTTAGAAATGCAAATACCATTCTAATAATAGCAAACTGTAACCGAATATATAAGGAATAATAAATGGTCCATTAATCATAGAAAGTAGTCCGTATGCGGGACTTAAAGTACTGGAAACCTTTAAACGTTTTAAACAATTTGAGCTGTTAATTCCGTAGTTCCCAAATTTCATGATCTCTTTAAAAGCATTTAATGTGAAATTTTATTAAACACGTTAGATACCCTATAAATGAAGCACTCACAAAAAACTACTATCAAGAGCAATAAATTGTTTGTTTGTGTAATTCATTAAGGCCAGCTCTGTTCCATTACCCTTTAGAAAAGCGTACAGTTGAGTAAAACGTGAATTTTTATGGTTGTTTTACGGATATATAATATAAAACCTTTACAAACGACGTTGGAATATTTTCTACGTCTTTGTTTTCGTCGACTGAATAAGAAATTACGTTGATTTCAGAATTGCTTCATATGATGTCCATGCCGATTTATTAATTATATATTTGTTATACTAGCATTCTAGTTACTCGTCAGAAAGTATGGTGTACAAAGTTGTGGTCAGAGGATTGGACACAATCAATATTTGTACCCATCCTCAAGGAAAGTAGAAAACATAAATGTGATCACTACCAGCTGATGCTGCTATTTCCCATATTAGCAAAGTTGTACTCAATATAATACGCGATAGATTAAGAGCGTACCTGACTTGGCGGATCTTATAGAGCAAGCGAATTCGCTACTAACGGAATACCTGAACGCATCCGTAGGCAAATTATCGAAAAAGGTAGAGAATATAACAAAGCTTTTGACAGCATACAATGGGAAAAGACGGTAGGTTCCAAGAATGCCGCAGTATCCATATATTCATCGGACCTACAGAATGCGTTCCTATAGCAACCAGATATTTCCAGCGGTACGAACAATGGAATCAGCTTTCTCCAAGACGATGTTACATCCGCTGGCAAAAAAGAAGGGTTTAGAAACGCATCCCATCAATACGAAGATTACCACTCTTACACCGACACTACTGCGGAGAGGTCGATGGTATTCGCACTGTTTATATTGAATGATTATTATTATTTGTGTTACCGTAGTTATGTTTGTTATTTATTGAATCTTGTATTACATGCACAGTGTACATTTACTTAGTGCACCTAAGGTTAAAGTGGTGATCCTGCGGTGACCTAGTAAAATGAACAGCAAATTAATTTAATTCCTGTTGTGTTTAATATGTGTCGTCAATGCTACAATAACAACGGGCAATAACGGCATGGTGCCGGAGACCACCTATCCGCCGTAACTGAGTGAGTTTTACAACTGAGACCCCACCACGAGTTATGTTTGCTGCAAGAGTATTCACAACGAACCCGCAGCAACCGCGATTCGCAATGAATCACGCTGTCCACGCAGAGCACCCCACTTATGTGGGCCCAGCCGTTTACGTTGCCCACACAGAGCACGTCGTCCTTGCTGGCTCAAACGATCACGCCGCCCACTCTAATTTCATTGCCAGTGTAAAGCACGCCGTTTCTGTGGGTTCAGCTGTTCTCGGCGCCCATGCAGCACATACCGCTCCTGCGAGCCCAGCGGCTTCTGCCCTCGCAACGCTTGCTGCTCCTGCAGGCTCAGCCGATCTCGCTGCCCACGCAGAACTCGCTGTCCGTGCAGAGCACACCGCATTTGTGACCCCAGCTGATTTCGGCGCCCACGGAGAATATACCCCTTCTGCCGGCCTAGTCGTCTCTGCCCCCGCAACGGTCGCCGCTCCTGCGTACTCAGCTAACCTCGTCGCCCATGCAGAGTACCCAGTTCCTGCGGGCTAAGCTAACTTAGATACCCACGTAGAGCACGCCACTCCTGCGGGCCCCGCCGATCTCTCTGCCCATGCAACGCTTGCGAGCGCAGCCATTCTCGCCGCGTATTATAACCAGCTACTGGCCATCTACAAACATGTTTCCGTACGTTTTCCAACCAGCAGGAACAATGGAGTCAGCTTTCTCCAAGGTGTGGTCACGTCCGGTGGGAACGAAGAAGGGTTTAGAAACGCATCCCATGAATACGAAGCTACCATTCTTACACCGACAATACTGCGGAGATATCGATGGTATTCAAGTTGTTTAGATGTGATTATTATTATTTGTGTTACCGTAGTTATGCTTGTTATTTGTTAAATTTTGTATACATTCACAGTGTACATTTATTTAGTACAAATCATGCCAAAGACTAATGGAAATGAGATCCGTATGCACCTCGTACGGATAATTAGTAACTTATATAATGGAAACCAAGTAAGGATTCGGCTAGAAAATAGGGTATCCAAGTCATGCATAGTCGAAACAGGAGCTCGGCAGGGATGCAACCCATCCTCGATACCTTTCAGTTTATATAACGAATTTATAAGAAAGGGAATAACATAAAACTGCAAAGGAGACTCTATAACTGGCGGAAGAAAACTAAATAATTTTAGATCTGCTGATAATACCGTTTTACTGGTCAACTCTGAAGATGAACTAGCAGTATTGATGAATGAACTTGACGAAGAAATCCAAGCTTTTGGCCTACACATAAATACCGAGTATCCGAAATAATGATCATAGATATAATGAACAACAATAGACCCAGACATACTCGTCATCAGAATCAGCAGACCAGTAATGCGATATCTATCTAGTGGTAGACATAAATAAGGCTGTGAGCAGGAAAGTAGAGGAAGGATAGAAATGGCGAGAAATCCCACGATCGAGCTCAATAAAATATGAAAAGGCAGGCAAATAACATTCAATACATAAAAGCGAATCATGAAAACCATTAGTGTTTCCTGTGCTAACATATGAAGCAGAGTCGTGGACTATCAAAGCATATGAGTGGAATAAGAAAGACAGTTTCGTAACGTGGGCGTGTTTCATGAACAAAACGAAGAATAACTGTATCAATTCTAAATAAAGTCAGACTGTATGGTTTCTATGCTTTCATTTTTTCTGCTAGTATTTTAAATATCCCCGTTTACCATCATTTCCTGTTAATTACAACAAATTCTAGGCTAATTCGAAAACCGCAACGATTAAATTTTTATTTTAAATAGTACATAGTAATTTCTTCTAAAATATAATTGCATCATAAATACAGAACTATTACATCCACCAGAATTTAAATCGAAACTGTTTTTTAAGAAAAACACTCCGTTGGAAGTTAAGTATTTGCGAGTGTCCCAAATGCACATGTTTAAGTCTTGCATCAATGTATTAGTCATGAGTAAGAGAAGAACGGTTAAATGTTCATACAGTGCCGATACATATTTCAAAATTGCAACCAGAAAATTCTACTTTAACTTTCCGTAAAACTTTCTTTTTAATTTATTTTTGATTTAAACCGGGTGTTACAGTTCATAAGAAAGTTGAAATCATTTCGGGGAAAGCGGAAGCGAAAATTAATATCTGTTTAGGTCCTTTAACGAACTTTTAGGTGCATATTGATTAGCTAGAATTTAATTTGGGACGATAAATAAATTTAAAAACAAGGAAAGCTAATTTGTAGCCGTTCACTACGTAAAATGTGAAAGATTTTGTTTTGCTTTACCTTGTTAGTAGATCATTGATTATAGACCACTGTCTTATTATTTATCCGTACAGTTACATTAAAATATTTTCTTGGACGTGTCCTACAAATAATCTTATATTCACATCTAAATAGTATTCACCACACGGAGCTGAGAACGTATCATAACATTGATTTGTTGTATGTAACTGCAAAGAAATCTTAAACCAAAAACCAAATCTGGTGTTACCGGAGTAAAACTTCCTTTAAAACTCTTCATAAGCTAAAATACCACTTTCTAAACGACGGCCTATATTGGAAAGAACCTGCATTATTTTAATCAAACAGGAAAATTTCTAATTTATTTATCCTACAAGATTGGCCGCGAAAATGAAGGGAAGTTTTAAAATCCATTCAACATTAACGAAGTAGACCTTATTAATTTTACAGAAACCTTGACACTTGCCGAACACCGGCTTTGGTTATTAATTACCAGTTGGGGAGAACTTTCAGCACAAACTTTGAAAAATTACGTACATTATATTCAATAAAACCTAACCCATTTACGTTTCTAATCTTATAAATCTTTCCCGAATGTGCTAGTTTAATATGCCGCATATTTTGCGTATAGATGCACAAACTTTACGTGCAAAATACCGGACTTTGTTCAATAACCGCTCATTAAATCATTTCTAGTTCCAGTCAATTACTGCAGGGTAGCCACGTACAAATTGTACATTTAGCAGTATTCACTGTTAAACGCCACTGTCAAGCTAATCTAGTGCACTGCATTTAGAGCAGTTCCACGCGGAAACTACGATAATATATGATGTAATTATATGTGCTTTATTATATACGTACCCCTGACACGCGATCCGCTGCACAGGGCCACAGATCATATCATTCGAATCTGTTGTACCTACCGTGTTTTACATATTGTTTTAGCCACAGGGTCGGTTTTCTAAATGATCTCCCCAATCGCTAGCTGTCAGTTTTGTTTAGTAACGAACGAATAGTTCAAAAGAGCATGTGACAGTGGATTGGTAGTCAATAGAGTTGTGTTACACGGTATCTCTAGAAAACACCATTAATCATGTATTATTACAGTTGGCGTAACATTAAAAAGGTGTTAATCCGAGCCTGTTTCCAACTAATGAAAATCGACTTTAATTTAATTTTTGGCCTTATAATTAGCGAGGAAATTATTACAGGCGGCGCATAATTACCAGTTGTAAACTACAAATCAAATCAAAATTCAGCTTACCTTATTTATAGGTGACTGTTTCCCCCTTTACATAGTAGATTCACGTTATAATTATACCTGCAATTTTATTCCTGAATAATTTTGTTCCCAAAGCTTTCATTATTAAAGAATTAAATCGTGCAAAATCGATTAAACTAATATTTGCTAATAAATTATTATACAACGTAAATTGTAAGTGTTTCAGGTAAACCCCATTGGATTGTTAAAAATTGTTTATCGTAAGTAGGAACATTCTGGTGCTTTTGAAGCAAGTTAATTTATGTTATTGCTTGCAGACCTAGTAGTAAATTTCAGTTACGTTCAGCACGAAAAAACATAATGTCGTTTAAACATCAATCGCTTAATAACTAAATTGCTAGATATTATAAGCATTCACTTTATCAAATATAATATCGTTACCATATTTAAAATTATATTTTAACATTTGCACTTGGATCGTTCTTACCATATTTAGATATTAAACTAATTCCAAACTAGGAAATACTAATAAAGTTACTATAATTAACGATATTTCATAATTTCTGTGAAGAACTACAGAGCTACTGTGAATATTTCTAGTTAAATAGCAAAACTTAATGGTACTTTCTTGTTTTTTAATTCGTTGGTATGCATAATAAGTGGAAACACTACTAATAATTTCTATAGATTATATTACTATTTTGTTACCTTATATATGTTTTAACGTGATACACGCGATCTTCCAAAATTTTCAATAGAATTGTTGGAGACAGTAAATAAACATTGGAAAACCCCTTACCACCACGATATTTAGAACACCTAAGTACGTATTTCGTCAACGAAGCTGCCATCTTGAGTAGGAACTTGAAGTAATTAAGGCAACTTGGCTCTGGAGATAAATCCTTCACCAAGTCAACAATTGAAGTCCAATGCAAATAATCTAACAAATAACAAATACTAAATCCCCTTTAGGGTTCGTTACGCCTAACCCGTTAAGAAATTATTTTCAACAAATGAATTAAATCTTAGCTCGGAATTGGCCCATTATATGAATTGAAAAGATCCTCTTATTTTTGAAAATATGAAAGCTCTCATAGCGATTCTATTCTTTTGTTGAAGACACTTCGTCTAATAATTTTAGATTTTCTAGTTTTATACCGTGTCCTGTCTCGCAAATATGTTGAGCAACACTTGCTTTATAAAACCTATGAGTTTCTAGTTGTTTAAACCTAATCTCAACATTACGATTAGTTTGCCCAATGTGTTTCTTATTACAGTAAGAACAGTCAATTTCGTAAAACCCCGACTTTTCCAAAGTTTTTACTTTGTTTTTAGGGTTTCCCAACAAGTTCCGAATGTTGTTACTTGAACAAAATACAATTTTAAATTGATTTGTTTGCATATTTTATCAAAGCCTTGGAATAATAGATGGAACGGAATTTTTATGAAATTTTTGATGATTTCTTCAAAGTGGGAACTTTTTAAAGTCGAACCCTAATAGTACAATATACGTGCAGGAACAGAACACACGAAGCTAATTTACAGCATTGAAGGTCCCATTTTTGAAGAACGGACCGTTTGAAGTCAAAACAACTAACAGCTACACTCTTCGTGGTAGTAATTCAGGATCGAATCGAGTGGGGTGCACCTAGACAGGATTTTCCTCCTAGAAGTGTAATCTGGTACACCGACGGCTCAAAAATGAGACAGGTACCGGAGTAGGAGTATATGGTGAAATGCCAAGGCAAAGGCTCAGCTTTTTAGTTGACAGATACATCTCCGTTTTTGAAACGGAAATATACGCGATGTGCGGGAGAAAACAATAGAAGGGCCTACGCAGGCAGACTGGTGTGGCAATGCTACGAAGAACTCAATGACCTTGCAGGGCAGAACATTGTGAGACTGTTTTGGATTTCGGGCCACTGCCGGATCGAAGGGACCGAAAAAGCGAATAAACTCGCAAGGCAGGGGTCAATAGGGCCCTACTACTGTTCTGAACATGCATTGGGAGTCTTAAGAAATGCAATGCGTAGCTTCATTACCGAATAGATTTGCAACCAACACAAAGCTTACTGGACCAACAGACCAGGGTTAACCAATCGAAAGGCATGTGTTAAAGGACGTAGCACAAACAAGCCATAGAACGGCTTATGTTAAGCAGGACACAGCTAAGAATCCTTATGGGCTTCCTAACAGGACACGTCACTATCAAGGAATATCTCAGGAGGATCAAGAAATTTGCTGATTCCACATTCAGCCTATGCAGTGAGGCACCAGCAACCGCAATTGCATATTCTTTGCAGCTGCAATACGCTGGCTGGTAAAAGACAACTTATATTTGGGCAACCATACATGAAACCGGAAGACTTTAATACACACCCCCTGAGTGTCTTGTACGCTTTGGTACAAGGAAGTAAGACTACGGATTGGGTGTGAGTAACTGCCAGGGTGAACACAATACGCCTCATAGGCTGAAGTGTCTCCGGAACGAAGGGTAGACCGACCCAAGGGTAAAGGAAAAAAACCCTAATGGGGATTTAGTATTTAAGCCTTTGTTTTTCAGATTATTAGCATTTGGACTTCAATTGTTGACTTGGCGAAGAACTTATCTCCAGAGGCATTCCTTAGCCAAGTTACCTTAGTTAGTTCCTACTGAAGATGGCAGCTTAGTTGCCGGAATAGCAAATTTATGAAGTCAATTAGCTTATGCTGTGAAAGCGTATTTTTATTAAATAAAGTTTAGAAATAACAAACCAATATAAATTAGTATTTGTTAATTGTTTCTTGCCTTACTTCGTTGAAATTCATATTTAAATTTTAATAATAATAATAGTCTCAATGAAAACAGGTTTTATTTACTTTTCATGCTTCGTACGTATAACATGTAAAATGTCGAAATACGCGTGAGGCAGGAAAAGTAAATAAATCCTGTTGAAAGTGAAACTATTAGTTTTAGTAAAATAGGGACCTCGATGGGGCAGTGCAAACAAGCGCTGTCAGGCGAGGTCATAGGGAATTCGGCCCAATCGGCCTCGGAGTCAAAACCCCGGCTGAGGCGACCGTATTTCACTTAGTTAAGTCTAGGGTGCATTTTGCATGAATGGCTAGTAAGGAACGCCCACACATAATATGTAAAAAAAATCGTAGTAAAATATAAAATTATTACCTATTGTTTTTTCTTATAAATTAGAACTTAATGTAGGGATTTTTCAATATTATGTATGTTGATATAATTAACTTTGATGTTATTCATAATAATAATTTAATGCACATTACTAAAACCTAACAATTAAACTTTAATGGTCCATTAACGTGATTATCAGTTGGTTACCTGGCGTTTTAATATAAATTAATATAAATGGCAAATGTACGTCAAAACATATTCAACTGATTTGCATACCTGCGAGCGATAATATTAGTATATATAATCTCTACTGCTTTAAGGTTAATTATTTTACATACCAATGTGATAAGGCGATTTCTTGCTCAAGAATTTGATGGTTGTCAAACTTTCCACATTCTGTGTAAGCTACTTAATTTTTACTATTCTGGAAATCCGTCGTTCGCAAACGAAAACTTTATGCAGGCCCTGCTAAATTAAAGCGTGCTTGCAGCTTAATAGGTATTAAAAAGGGCCAAGTAAAAATATAAAATGAAACAGCTAATTCGATAAGAAGTTATATAACAAAGACCATAAAAAATTCGTAATAAAGTAAGTTTGAAATATCTTCTTGATCCTTCCATCGCCAAGCACTCCAGCCGAAGTTTTAATTTTCTCCAGAGAACTACTTATAAAAGCAGAAGCACGGTATAGCCTTCTTGATATAGTCTCCCCTCTTGTGTCTGAAATAACGAAACGCTCGAATTTCTATGGTGTTTAATTTTTGTGATAAAGCTATGTGTAAGGTGATTTGTACTCTCTACAAAACTAAGTTTCTGTGAATAAAGATTGATCTACATTCAGGCAGGCTTAAACTAAAAATACGAATTTGATTTATAACCGAGGCACGCAAGCTACCGCCTGTACGGGGGATAAATTTGCGAAAGCTCCTGCAGTGCACGGAAAGGAAAAAAAATACTTATCTCGTTTGTATGAAATTTGATACCCGCTTGGTTATAATCAGCAGTCTTCGATAAATTTTATTTTAAATCCGGCTACATGCCGAGCTTTACATAGGCAACTTGAGATGATTGAGCTGTGATTACTTTGCAGACCTAAGGGATGAGATAACACATGAGATGCAATTAGTCGTTATATCTCTGGTTATGCAATCTGACGTCTGAAACTACATTCGGAAGTTAGCGAGAATAATACAGTCTTTGGGCATATTGCGTTATGAGCAATAATATTGTAAAGGCCAAATCCATATTACATTATCACACACTGCTGATGTAAGCCTTTACCCGGGTTAGTTAAAGGATAAAAACCTTTGGGGAAATCGTTTTTGCTGACTATTAAAACCAACTCCAAACTTATCTCATCTGCACTCGTTACACAGTTTTTAATTGAATCAACCATGCATTCAACCGTGATATATTTTAGTTTAGACAAAGTTTGTTAATGTTTCAAGAAAATCTAATATAAAATCATTACGAGGAGCCTTCATTAAGCAACTGCATTTAATAAGTAATAAATAATGAATATTAATGTCGCCTTATTTTAGCGTAATTACAAAACTCTTTAATTAAAATACTTTTCTTCAGCACTTGCTTTAAACTGTGAGAAAGTATCTTCAGAAGCGATCGTAGCTTGGTAAAGATAGCCTTGTCAAATTTGATTTATTTGAACAAATTAAGATGTCGCTCGAAGTTATTACATTTAATTTACAGAAGAGTAAGTCACGGAGTTAATATACACTACAGAAACGAAATTATGGAAGATATATGTAACGTTCACGTAGAAGCGGAATAACTAACACTTAAATAACGTATAGATCTAATTGGACACAAAAGTCTCTCCAAAACATTGGAATTAGGAAACATATTTTACAAAATTGACTGAAAAGATGATGGAGCAAACCTTATCTAATTTATGATATAGACATTACAATATTATTCCCAAAAACCATTGACTCATTAAATCAAATGCAATCTAATGCAATCTTAAATAACAATAAACTGCTTCATATCAACTTGCAAACAAGGAAAAGATTAAATATCCTAATGCAGCAACACACACACATTGGCGCAATTATTATAGAACAGGCGATTCATAATACAAACCTTCTATACACCTTAATAATGAGAATTTAAATCAAGAAGTCAGACTAAATACTTAGGAGAGTAAAATTAGGACGGGCAGCTTTCAGGAAATTGGTCAACAAGTCACTTTTACGCTAGTAGTAGTATTTATGTATCTGCGTACCTCCTTATCTACAAAATAGAAACTAAGGTGTCTACAAACAAACGTATGCATAACAAAAAGAAGAATGCTTGTGATAACATTACAAGAAGGGCAAGAGCAGAGATAGACAAACAAAATTATTAAAATTAGAGATTGCCTACCTGCAAGGTAGTTCGCTAGTATGTAACAAGCGACTGAAAACCACACAGCAGGAAAGGGAAAAATAAAAACGAGAACTGTACCCAGTAATGGAGTACAATGGTTTAAAGAAATGCCTTCGACTGGGTATGGTACGCGGGGCTCTTATACAAACTTAAGAAAGTACTCTCCCACGTAATGTATATCATCCTTGAATCGTATCTGAAAAATACTTCAGAGTAAGATATGAGCAAGAGGTGACAGAACTGTATCCCATAAAAGCAGGTGTACCTCAAGGAAGTGTCCTTGGAGCGACACTCTATTTGATCTTCACGGCTGATCTTCCTATCAACGAAAATGTATATACAGCAAATTTGCTGACGACCAAGCGATTCTTGCAAAGCATTCTGACCCGAACACTGCAGCAATGCTTCTACAACAAAATTTGGACCAAACAGAACAGTGAGCGAAACAGTGGCAAATTAAAATAAATGAAGACAAGTCAACGTATATTACGTTCACGAAATGCAAAAGAGAAACTCCTCCAGTTGTGTTTAACGGACATAACCTGCCGTAGTCGGGCAGTGTCAGATACCTGGGGAGGCACCTCGACAAGGAATTAACTTGTAAATCGCATATTATCAATAAAAGAAAATAGCTAGGAATGAAATTCACCAAACACTACCGGTTGACGGGGCGAAAATCTAGCTTACCTCTTAAAAATAAATGATTAATCTATAAAGTAGCCTTCAAACCGATTTGGTGATATGGAATTCAATTGTGGGAGACAGCATCAATCATCCAACATCGAAATCCTAAAACGATTCCAAACGAAGGTCTTACGGAATATATAGCAAACGTACCCCGGTTTGTGCCGAACAGTGAAATTCGTGACGAATTAAAAGTGCCAACAGTCAAAGAGGAAATCAGTAGGTGTAGTGAAAACTATTTAAGTAAACTAGAAGTGCATCCAAATGGGTTAGCAATAAACCTGCTAGACAATAGTGAAGCTATACATAGGCTAAAAAGATATAAAGCTATTGATCTGCCATTGCTGTTTGCATAATCACTGTACAAAATATATAAATGTAATCAGAATTAGCTAGTCTCTACAGACAAATATTTTGTAATTTCTGAGTTTGTTATCACAGGATAGCAACTGTCTTACGTGCAGCACCTATACAGGGTTTTTCAACGAAAAGCAGCAACCCTCAATATCTTTCAAAACAATTTTTTGGTTGAAAAGCGCCAAGACATGTCAACAAAGACAGCAAAGGGGACATCTTTTTACCTAAAATCCGGACGTCTGTCATCAACCCCTTAGCCGCCACAGCCACCCCCTCCAAATTTTCAAATGGCACCATACCATGTGTGACACATAGTTGGAAAGGTTATTTCATAAGGAATTCATTCTACTATTTATTTTTTTTTATTCGCCTGAAATTGGGACATAAAAAAATTAAACACTATATTTTGTTTATTTCGGTTAAGCTGCTGAATATAGCAGTACCTAGATGCTTTTGTTTCATCTTTTGTTTTTTCATTTGTCAGTCAACATTCAGTTGATTTTGAATATTATAAAAGTGTCAACATGGTTTACACCACTGCCGAAAGAATCGAGATTGTGCGTTTTTATTTCAAAAAACACGACTGTGCAAGAGCCGCAACGCCGTTCGAGAATTTTTGAACAATCGGTTTCCTGGACGATGGATTGGAAGACGTGGTCCCATCGAATGGCCGGCTAGATCACCCGACCTGTCTCCGTTGGATTATTTCTTATGGGGGTATTTGAAATCCAAAGTATATGCAACACAGCC
>JABXWE010027876.1:0-13235 GCA_014611495.1 Limonius californicus
TAACAAAATGATGACGCGGTGATCGTAGGATCCCACATTGAGCAACAATATTACGTAGGTCAATACGACCATGTGGCGATCCCTCATCGCCAAAGAATGCTCCAGATCCTAATGACTCATTGGGGCGAGCTCATAAAACTCGAGCCCAAATTCGTAATACTGTCGTGGCGACCCCACGATAAATAAATCGGCATGTATCAGGTTTTGCATGATTTAATTGTGCTGCGTGTGACTCTTGTTACAGTTTTTCTCCCGGCGCGAGGACGCTCCGAAGTCAGAATGGCCGTGTTAACTTGCTTTTCAAATTGCCCGCCGTACCGACTACTGCCGAGCCTCCCGGAACGGAACCGAGGGAACCGGCGCAAGTCAAGGGACGCAGGAGCAGTTCGGGAGAAGTAGCAGAGCGTTCGTTTATTGAGTTGTGCGCTCCACTATATAATAATTGTTAAAAGGAAATAAAAAGTGTAATTAAGTTGTAGTTGCGTTTTGTTTGAGAGCTTGTTACCTTCTACCGTTAACATCTATATGAGTTGCACTGCTTAATTGGAAACTCCAATAAAACATGTTTATAAGATTTGAATTTGAAAAAGTAAAACTTGCCACTAAAAAGCACGATGCAGTCAAATAAATTGCTAGATTAGGTTATGATTAGCTACTGGTGCTGTTTGTAGGCTTTGACATATACAGCTAAGGTCAAAAATATAATACATTATCAACACCTTGAAAACGTTTCACAAACAGCATGTATTAAATTACACTATTCCTGAAAACAAAATAAAAATTATTCTAAATTACAGACCGAGAAAGGGCAAAATTAAAGCTACACTCTGTATTTCTGACAAGACTAAGCAACTGGAGGGAGGACCTAAATTCCAACCAACGAAGCAAACCATAAAATCACTACAAATATATATTTTGTAACAATTGGCATTTTAATGATCAATTTTCTTACATTTAGAATTTCCTACAAGCTAACCTCAAAACGTCTGGGTATGGCAAAGTGTTGGATCTTCCCTGTCACTGACTAATTGTTTATTTTAAAGGTTATATTTTGATATATTCGCTTACCTTTACGAGTAAGGAGGCACAACACTTCACGTTCAGCAGTCGAAGTGGACTGAGCGCTTTTCACTACATTGTAACTGTACTTGCTTCATACTTCTAACTGCATAAAAGAGATGCAACAAAAAAGTTTGCGAAGGGGCAATCATGACGCACGCAGTAGTGAAAATGAAACCTGCGTCAGAGATAGGAAATTTTTTGTTCGTTGGACATTTGTTCGAATACATCAGTATTCTAATTCCGGAGTAGAAAAGTAAAATAGAATTATCGGTATATTATTTGCAATAAAATGAAATTTGTAAGTTAAGTGTAAGTATTTTAATATTCCAGAACCTTTGAAATGTTTTGAGTACAACTTTTCTATTTTGTTTATACAGATTAGAATATAAATGTTTGTTGACTGATATATAACATAAATGTAAACGCTAGTGCACGTACATGTTACAATTGCTCAAATACAAAAACAATTTTTGGTGACTTTTTACATAATCATTTTTATAAGTCAGTAAAATATTGGTGCAGGTGCAATGACGTTGAAATTTTCGATACCTAAGTGCTTTACTTTACCTATTGTATTTTTAGTTTTCAATATGAAGCTAAAATAGTGTAGATACTTTGTGCCTTATTATGTGTTAATTAACAGCAAAATGTTGCTACGATCCCATGGCGTGCGTCAATAACAGATAGATTACATCCTTTTGTCTTGACTTTTTTATTAAGGTAATCAAAATGAAATCTTTAAAATTGACGCAAACGTAAAAACTTAACCCCAATGATTTGGAAGGTCTACAGAACCGTTTACTATTTGTTTACGAAACGCATTTTCGAAGACTTCTGTGTATATTTGAAACTTTTATGTTTATTCGAATTTAGCTAAAAACTGATCCCTTGATATTAATAAGTTGTTTTATTTCGGAAAGCGCACTGGAGTGACGCAAGTCCAGTGTTATATAATCACTTAAATCGCGTAATTTTTCCTAATTGCCTAACTTAAAAATTCAGACCTTCGATTTTAACCCTTATTAATCGAACATTTACTGTAGGTTTGGTATTAATTTTGTTCTTCTTGAGTCTATGACGTGCTTGTAATAGATAATACTGCCATAGTACACAATTATTACTACCATTATTTCTTAGAAGTAAAGAGCAAATCTGCAGCAGCCACTTACTGATTAAATGTTCTCATTTAGATTTTGTGCAATACGTTTAACTGTTTCTACGGTAAAAAAAATTTAAAACATATCGTACCATATTTATTAAACTAATATGGTGTGTCTGTCTGACAGTTTAATCAAAAAGTATATATAAGTTAGGATACCTTATAATACATTAAATTAGTGATTGAACTTTTTAAAATAATTAGAAAGAAATATGTCTTAAAAACGCATTTCTTCGTTAATAATTCTGCAATAATTTGCACTCTCATTCATACAGTTCGTTTGCGTTTATTCTTATTTTAGCACAGTTTATGTATACGGCATTAGCAAATCCGGTGCTTTTACATTATTTCTTTCCACTAATACATAGCCTAGGTATTTATAAAATAACAAACTTATAAATAATGATCAAAACTTGTAATTTTAGCAAATTTGTATAAGTGGAGACCAGTTTATATTTTCCACGAAATTTTGTACCTTGGTAACTAATACGAAAACTTCACAAAATGATTCAATGGTCAGGATTAAGCTTTATTTATTATGATGTCCATTAGCAATAATAAAATAATTAGAACCGTTTACCGGGACTTTAGACACAACAAATTTTAATCGCTGGTAAACGTTGTTTCCAGTTCAAGGTGAAACAAATATTTTATATATTTATAATTCATAAATTTTCAATGAAAATCGTTTCGTCTTTCATTATACAGCTTGATTTGAATATATATTGAAAGCATGAATAGGTATAATTATATTTTTTAACCAAATCAAAGATGTCATTAAATTAGGTTCGAATATACCTGAAGTTTAAATCTGACCTCTCTGATTTAAAGATTGGCTAAGGTTTATTTATCTGATATCAGAAAGAAAGAGGGGCTTAAGATCATGAAAAATTCATTACTAGCAGGAAAATTATAATTAAAGAATACCATTGTTTCACATAACCTTAAATTCCATGATATTTTTCACACATGAGTTTACTAAATTGAGGTTACAGAAATGTCTTTTGAAGAATTAGAAGAGTCCGAGTTAGGAACACAAGAATACTGGGACAAACTGTACAAAACTGAAGTCTCGAACTTTAGAAGCCACAAAGATGTTGGTGAAGTGTGGTTCGGCGAGGATATCTCGGACAGAATTATCCAGTGGATGGACAAGAACATTCCAAAATCAAACAGAGTGCTCGACATAGGCTGTGGGAATGGAATGCTGCTCGTAGAACTCTCAACAAATGGATTTACGAATTTAACTGGTATGGATTACTCAAGTGACGCGATAGTTTTAGCTAAGGAAGTTTCAGCACATTATGAAACCAAGATTGAGTTTGTTGTTAATGATGTACTAAAGGATGAACTAGAAGAAAACACTTTTGATGTTGTTTTGGACAAGGGCACCTACGATGCGATCAGTTTAAGTAGTGATGCTAAAAACAATAGGGAAAGTTATATGACGAACGTACGTAAATGCCTAAAAGATAGTGGTTTATTGATAATTACTTCATGTAACTGGACTAAGGAAGAATTAACCAATCAGTTTGAAAGTATATTCAATCTAAAAGATGTGATTCCGACGCCCCAATTTAAATTTGGTGGGAAAGTAGGGAGTGTTGTCAGCTCTGTAATTTTTAAGATAAAATAGATTTAATTTTGTATTTTATATTGTAAAATATTAATAAATAAGTACTATACTGCCAGAATACCAATATAACAAGGTCTTTTATTGTAATTGCCAGGAGGATATCTAAATAATTCCAGTTTGCACCTTGAAATGTTATAAAAGGTGTTCATTTAGTATGTGGTTTGTTTATATTTTGCTTATATTCAAATTACAAAGAATGTCCGTCTGCAAAATTATTTACAAAGATCAAAGGTGTTTGGTTTTATAAAGGGAATGCCCAATATATTGCTATAATTTTACATTGATAGAAGGTTAAACTAATAAAGTTATAAAGATCTAAACCTTATCGATTCTGTTATTCAGAAATCAGGGTAGTATAAAATTGTCACCAAATTTGTTGCTATGCTTTAGCAGCGAATTAATTCTGGTTTGATGACTATTGATCTTAAATCTTCACAATTATTTGGTCAATTGAAACATAAGTCAACGCACTATACTGGACGATTACCATTTATATATAGCATAATTTCTCAAAATGTTCAAACAGAACGTCTCATATTATTTCATACCATCAAAGTTCACTAAATTAACGTTCATTTAATATATGAGAGTAAGTATCCCAAGCTTGTAATTAATACAGTATACATTTATTGGTAACTGATATATACTAGGGCGTCTGCTCAGACGAATCAAATTTCTGATACCATCAATCTCTCAATTAACCTAAACCACAGAAGATACAAAAACACTTCACGTTCCCACGAGGAGCATTCCCAAACACAAACGTCCGCTTCCACCTCCAATTCCAAACTTGATCCACCAAAGACACCAAGCATAAGTACCACAATTATTCCCAAACCCGCCTTCCAATCTACAAGACAATCTGTAATAAATTAAATGCCCAAATTCATAGAGATGTCAACCAATTCCGCCTAAACCACTGGACCCAAACCTGATTATCGAAACAGCAAATTCCTTTGGAACAAATTCAAATCCCCCACCGGCCAAAAAACTCAAACGATCCACCACCTATAACATTAAACAATATCATTTTCAACAACCCCCCAAGATGAGGCAAACTATTTCACCCAAACGACTCAAAATAATCACGGAGTCCTATATCATCAAACTTTCAATGAGCAATTTCGAAACTAAATCAAAAACATCGTCACTTAATTTCGTCAAAATCCTCTTCCCCCTAACGACCCCTCCACTGAAGATAAATTTTAACGGAACCCACCAAGACCAAATTTCATAAAAAATCTCTCGAAAAGCTGTTTCTAGTAAAAAAAACTTCCTGAACCAGCCATCAAAGCCATAACCACCATCTGTAATTCCTGTTTACAGATATCGTACATCCCCACGACCTGAAAAGAAGCATTTTCCATCATGATCTAGGAACCCGGCAAAGATGCCCATAATCCCTTATCACAGGGGTCTCCAAACCTTTTAACCTAAGGGCCACACTGATTCCTCCACTAACTCCCAAGGGTCAAGACCTAGCTAGCTCATCATACCAACATCTGTAGTTTTGAATTACGCGCCAGTTTTCGTACTGGGACTAGCCGGCGAGTGAGATATCTACCGCGCAGGTGGCGGAGGTGTACTCTGCTCCATTCGCAATTTCGGTCGGTACTTACGGGCAAGCGTCAAGGACATTTCATTGCGGCGGAGATAGCCGATGCGCGTGCTGTGCGTTACGTATTGTTACGACTACTTACGACCATACTAAATGTACAGTAGTGACATCTTGCGGAGAGTAGAGAAGTTAAGTGCAGGACGTGCAATGCTACAGTACAGCACCATCTTGTGGGGAGCGGCGGAATTACGCAAAAATGTCAGTTATGTTTGGTTAGTCGAAATATACAACGCCATCTTATAGCGAGTAGCAGAGCTACAACATGTTCTGGAAAAGTTCTGCTGCGTGATCGCTTGCCTGGAAGATTCGAGTACTTTCGAGAGTTTTCGAATATGTTCTACGCACCTAGGACGCGTGGTACAAATACGGGAGACGACCGAGAGTTGAACAGTTCCAAAGTTTGAATTCGGAGCGACAAGTGCGATTTGAAAAGCGAAATATAGTGCGACTAGTGTGTTTTATGACTATAGTTTATTAGTGAAAATACAGTGTGTTTAATTATGAGTGTTTAAGTTAATTAAAAGTGTCTTAAAGATAAATCCCGTGCATTTTGTTTAAATCAGAACAACTGCTCTTAGTATTAATTGGCATTATTTTGATTTGAAGTTACGTCCCTTTTATGTGGATTTGTATAAATATGGAAAGAAACGAAAGATATATAGTGAGTGCAGAACATTTAAAGAGCAATGGGAATATCAATATTTCGTGATTTGCAATGAAATAATATCAGTCCTCAAAGAGTACAATATAAAACGTCATTATAAGACTATACATTCTCAGAATTATCCCAAATTTACAGGAAGCCTAACGTTAGCAAAATATTAATCTTTAAAACGTGGGTTAAAATCTCAATAATTGTTGTTTAAGAAAGTAAATGCTGAACAAGAAGCAGCAACTCGTGGTAGATTCCGCATGGTTCATTCAATAGCGAATTATGGGAAACCATTTATGGGCGGCGAATTAATTAAGGATTGCATGATTCCAGCAGCGGAAGAAATGTGTCCAAAGTAAACTAATTTATATAAAAACATCAGTTTGTCAGCAAATACTGTGGCTCGAAAAGTAGATGATATTGCAGAAAATATATTAACTCAATTGTCTGACAAAAAACGACACTTAGAGTGGGTCTCTTTGGCCCTGTATGAGTCAACAGATGTTTCAGATACTGCTCAGGTGTTACTTTTTATATATATGAAGAACTTCTTGACGTTCATAGCATTCACGACACGACCACGGGAGAAGATATTTTTAAAGGATTTGAAAATGCTGTTCAGAAAAACAATCTTCAATGGAAAAACTTGAAGTGTATCACTACTGATGGTGGCAAAAACATGTGTGGAAAAAATAAAGGAGTCATTGCTCTCGTATCAAAAGGCCGTAAAAAATGACGGTGGTTCAAAACCATTAATCGTACATTGCATCATTCATCAACAGTCTTTGTGTGGAAAATGCTAGGATATGTCAGAAGTTTTAATGCCAGTCGTGTCAGCTGTCAATTATATCAGATCACATGCGCTCAGTCATCTTCAATTCCACGAGATTATTAAAGAGACTGAAGAAAATGACTTACCATATTATACTGCAATACGCTGGCTTAGCTGCGAAAAAGTTCTGACGCGATATTTTGAGCTCCCAGAAATAATCAAAATTTTCTTGAATGAAAGGAATCGTCCTCTGGCTGAGTTACAAAACAATAAGTGATTATGGTTATCATTTTAGACAGATTTAACTAAACATGTGAATGACCTTAATTTAAAATTACAAGAAGAAAACCAGCTTCTGCCTGATTTATACACTCATATTAAGTCCTTTCGGCGAAAAATTGTTTTGTTTCAATCCCAATTGAAGAAAAATGTTTCACGCATTTTAATACATGCGAAACATTCAGTCAGCAAACTGAGACTCCATTTCCGGTAGATTTCGCAATTGAAACTTTGAGTGCTTTAAAAATAAATTTGGAGTCTCGTTTTTCAGATTTTGATGCAATTGCAAAAAATATCAAGGTTTTTCAAAATCCTTTTAACGCCGACATAGAAACCCTTGCCCCAGAACTTCAAATTAACTGATGCGCATTTGATGTCGTTGCTGATAGTTTCCACTAGTAAACTTGATCCGCAACTGCTAACAGTGGAAAGTTACAGCTACATAAATCTCATTAATCATAATTATTATAATGTTTAATTTCATTATGTGAATTACCTACGTATGTCACTTATTGTAAGTTTTTAGGATAAAACTCATTATGATATCATTAATTACAGTTAAGATGTTCAATTTAATTATTTATGTCAGTTCTTGTATTTCTTAATTGGTCGTTAATTAAAAACATCCGATTATTATTTTGTATGATTTACTGACATTGTAAATTTTACAATCTAATCAAAATAAACTATGACTGGCTGGATACCGGGCATGTCCGGATCGGTGGTGCTCTCCGGCCGGTGTTGGTCCGCGAGCCGCAGGTTGGAGACCCCTGCCTTAGAATAACAACTGGCATCAAACTCGGCGTGCGGTACACTTTAATTGTGATGAAAGTTGGCTGTTCGTTCATTTCTTTACTGTAGGAAATTATTTCATTTAAATGTATTTATTGCTATATTTTGCGTTAAGATAAAGCAAATTCTACCTTAGAATAACAACTGGCAACCAACTTGGCGTGAGGTACATACATTTTAATTCTGATGAAAGTTGGCTGTTCGTTCATTTCTTTACTGTAGGAAATTATTTCATTTAAATGTATTTACTGCTATATTTTGCGTTAAGATAAAGCAAATTCTACCTTAGAATAACAACTGGCAACGAACTTGGCGTCAGGTACATACATTTTAATTCTGACGAAAGTTGACAATTCGTTCATTTCTTTACTGTTGGAAATTATTGCATATAAATGTATTTACTGCTATAGTTTGCGGTAAGATAAAGCAAATTCTATCTTAGAATAGCAACTGGCAACGAACTCGGCGTGCGGTACACTTTAATTGCTATGAAAATTGTCAATTCGTTCATTTCTTTACTGTTGGAAATTATTACATTTAAATGTATATACTGCTATAGTTTGCGTTAAGATAAAGCAAATTCTACCTTAGAATAACAACAGGCAACGAACTCCACGTGCGGTGCGCTCGAAATGTATGCCATCATCGACTACCAAGCCCCTCTATATGCCCCTATCAAATCGCAGCATGCGACAGGCAAATCCTGCGTCGCATTTCCGCCTTCACCGTGAATATGCCAATATCCTACTACACGACAGCTAAACCATTCTAATAAGCGACCGCTTCATCGAACTTCAACAAAATACATCTCACGCATCCTCCTTCATTGCATTCCATCTTCCTAGAAACCCCCTAAACTTCTCACAAACTCCTAAATCGCAATTTCATCTATGTGAATCGCATCCCCAGAGAACCCTGAGGGAAACTCACACACCCTCCGACTGCTCTCTGTTCATCTCTATACCTAGATCTCCCAGAAAACCTCATTGCCGTAGTGGAAAATAGTTCACTAGCAATGAAGTCAGCACACACTATACACTAATCCTAATTTCAGATAACCCACAACATCGTCTCCAGAAACAACGAAAACGAAATCCGCCACACCAGGAACTAAGAACCAGCACCCACCATTCAACCACCCAGCAGCAATCCACCAGGACGACATCCACCCCACAAGAACAAAAAAGATCCAGAGCTGAAGAGGCCAGAAGACTAGAACGGCTCACTCATTTAATTTAAATATCCATCTAAAATGACATGTATTCTATAAAGTTCCAAATAAATGTATTTCAAGTTAAGTAAGACGAATCAGCTTGATATCCCGGTGATGTGTAATATTACAAGACTTTTTTTACAGATTGTAATATACAATGCCTCCTACGTGTAGGCACTGTCCAAAATACTTTTTGGCTATATCAACGAGAATACACAACTTATAGAAATTTTAAAAATTGACCGCTAGGAGCAATGTATGAACATTTAGAAGATGTACTAAAAGCAGCAAGAGAAGTTTTGAGAACGAAAAATAGGAAAACCCAGAACTAGAAGGCTGCATTCAAGAGAAGAAAAAAATGTGAAATGAAGTGGTTATCGGACAAAACGCCAAAACTAAGTGAAAAATATATCCCTAAGATGACAAATAAAAACAGAGTAAAAAAGGAGAAGACAAACACTGGAGAAGATATAGACAGCACAACTATACAATCGATCAACAACAGCGTGAAAAACTATTAAGAAAATAAGAAAAAACAAGAATTCATGAGGAATAATACAAACAATACCACCAAGACAGTGGATCAACCATTTCTCAAATCTGCTAATGGAACATATAGGTGCATACCAACAGGAAAAGCAGATAAGAATACCTATATCGGGCAATATTGGAGATTGCAGAAGAAGCCGTGCATAACACGTTTCAAAAAGTATGAAACAATAAAGCACCAGTAGCAATAAATATAAGAATGGAACATTTTAAACATGGAGGTGAAAAATGAGAAAATACATAAAGAAGATAAGTATGTACTTAACAAAATAGAAGAAGGTAATAATATTCCTCGTGGGTGAATAGAATCATATATAAGTTACATCTTCAAAAAGGGAGACAAAAAACTATGTAAGTACCTAATATCTATAAAGGAATAATGGTTATCCCATCCACCGCCAGACTGTTAGTGAACTACGTTCCAAACAATAATTAATAATATATTTTTTAAATAGTTACCCGTTTCAAATAATTTATGTTGTAGATCGGTAACACATTATGAGCGGCTTCGGTGGTCTAGTGGTTAGCGCACTTGCCTTAAGCTGCAAGGGATGCGGGTTCAAATCCGGCCGAGATCGGTGAGATTTTTCAGGTGGGGGAAAAATCTTAGAGTGAGCCTTCTGTCGGATAAGAAGCAAAGCCATAGGTCCCGTGCCACTGTGATGTATAACACGTTCAGAATCCATTGAAAGTAACCTAAATAGGCAAAATTTATAGTTAGGGTGTATAATAAGCCAAGAGCTTCTGTACATAGAGATGCTTGAAAATCCGCGTCCTAGACCTCGCCCAATCAAAACAAATAACAAACATATTATATCTGATGTATTAACACTAGAAATGTATTATGTATGTATAATAATGTGTATTTGACGATTTATTTACTTATAAATTTTATTTTATGAAGGTCTCCCTATGTATAGACACTGTAAAAATATTTTTTGGTTTATCCTACAAGATTAAACAATTTCAAGAACCTGTTTAAAAAAATATTTTTGCTAAAATCGTAAGTTTTAATAGTCAACTATGGTTCGTTTTTTATTGCATAAAGTTTTAATTAACACAGAAATTTGAACAATGTGCCAACTTCCTTCAAGTTTCTTATGTGTGACCAATATAACGAGCGATTGTTTTAGGGATTTTTAATAAATTATATTACAGCCCTGCAAATAAACAAATAAAAACATCTATCTGTCAAAGTGACGCAAAAAGGTTATGTTCATTAAAAGCTGCGAATTTTGAATAATGAATTCCTTGTTAACTGATCTATCGACGTCAATAAAATCCAACGATGAAGCAAACATCAAACAAAATTTACAAGCAATTGTATCTCAGGGTAAAGCCATCGAATTAACAAGCCTATTAGTCATCGAACCTCTTTTTCAACAAACTTCCACTGAAATTTTACAGCTCACTGCAGATGCGATCGCCGAAATTGCAAAATCGGACGAAAACCGCAAAGTACTCACAAACAAACAGCTTACTTGTTTCTTGTTAAGTTTGTTTAAGTACGAGGAAGTTGGTCTTATGATACAGGCATGCCGCGCATTGGGTAATATATGCTTTGAAAATGAGAGTGCTCGAGAACTTATAGGTAAAGATGGCCTTAAAATCCTACTCTCTGCAATAAAGTTTAGCAAAACATCGAAAGATGCCAAGCTACAGATGGTTGCTTGTGGATTTCTGTTGAACCTGTTGATGGGAAACGACGAACTGCAAAAGGCTGCTCTCGAATATGACGTTTTAAATTTAATGGAAGCCATTCTGAAAGAGCAACTCAATAAGTTCGAATCCCACCAAGATTGTTGCACCCACTTGTTGTTGACTTTAAATATGCTCACTGAACATTTGATCGATATGTGGCTTACAGAAAATTTGTGTTCTGTGTTGGTGGATATCCTGAAGGTGTCTACAAATCCTGAAATTTCTGTTATTTGTCTGGAAGTTATTCATGGACAATTGGAAAACAGTAAAAATATACTTTGTTTTATTTAACACAAGATTGGCCTGATAACTATCTTTATTTCAGATGACACAAAACTGTTTTTAGCCAGGAAGGGAATCTGTGAATTGGTGTATGAACTGGTTGAAAAATATAAAGATCATGTTGATGATGAAGAAAGCAGAGCGGCACTCAAAATGGCTTGCGATATTATTGTGCTCGTTCTTACAGGAGGTACAGTATTTATTGAATTTAGATATAAATATAATTAGTATGTAGTGTGATAAATAGTGAATTTGATGCATTGTTCAAAATGCACAGGAAACTAACAACAGAACCTCTTACTTTCTATTTCCTATGTATGCACTGTTCAATTTTAAAGTATTCAGTTTAAAACAAATTTAGTTTGCCCCAGCTAGACCAAATGCGCTGTATATCTGAAAATAATTTTAAATTGTACAGGTTACAATTCCTGACAACCTTTCTGCATAGCAAGTAGGATAGAATGAAATCCTACACTAAATAAACACCCTGTATTGAAATAATAAATTGTAGGAGTAGTATGTTTCCTGCAAAACCAAATGGTATAATAAAACTGTTTTGCTGTTGAGTTAAACCGATTATTAACTTTATTTTAATAGAACCTTTATTTTCGTATTTTTCTAATTTTTCTCTAAATAAAACTATACATGAATAGAATAATATAAGGTTATGTGGATCTATCATTATCATTAGATAGAAACAAACTTTTAGTTTTACTCAGCTATTAAAAAAACGTTTGAAGAAATTCATGGCTTTAAGCCGTTGAAGCTTTAAGCTTCACATTAGAAATCAATATTAAATGCGAAAATTTTTTATTTACCGAAGTGAAACATCTTACATTTTTAGCCAATATTTTGCAGAACTGTTTCTGTATTAGCAAAATAAAATAGTTTTTACATTCTTCTGCATACTTTGACTTCTCTGTTAACATATTTTTATGTATTTGGAAACAGTTAATGTGTTGAGACACTTTATTTCCTTTTCATAGACTCAAACTTTAATAGAATCTCTATTGACCGCAGTAGAATCTGTTAACTACAGTAGAAGTTCTATTGACTGCAATATAATCTCTATTGACTGGAGTAGAATCTATATTGATTGCAATAGAATTTATCGACTGCAGTTGAATCTATGTTAACTGCAGTAGAATCTCTATTAACTGCAATAGAATTTCTATTGACTGCAGTAGAATCTCTATTGACTGCAATATAATTTCTATTGACTGCAATAGAATTTCTATTGACTGCAGTAGTATCGCTATTGGCTACTGTAGGTTCTATGTTGGATGCCATAGATTCTATATTGACTGCAATAGAATCGCTATTGGGCATAGTAAAATATTTATTGACTACAGTAGAATCTTTGTTGATGGCTGTAGATTCTATATTGACTGCAATACAATCTCTCTTGACCTCAGTAGAATATTGACTGCTGTAGGTTCTATATTGACTGCATTAGATTCTATATTGACTGCAATAGAATCTATTTCCTATAGTAGAATCTCTATTGACTGTTGTAGAAT
>JABXWE010027877.1:0-12213 GCA_014611495.1 Limonius californicus
CGGAGGCTAAATCGAGTGTTGAAAAATATTCTGCCCGTCCTAAGTTATCGAGCACCTGTTCGATTAGGGGTAAGGGGTACTTGTCTTCTATCGTATTTTCGTTAAGCTTGCGATAATCAATTACGATTCGCCATTTTTGTTTTCTTGAATTGTCCATTTTTTTAGGGACAATCCATATCGGAGCATTATACGGAGATTCTGAGAGTTCGATGATGTTATCTGATAACATCTTTGTAATTTGGTTTTTTACTTCCTGTCTGTGAATGTGAGGGTACCTATAGTTTTTAGTATAAATGGGAATGTCATTTTTCGTACGTATGTAGTGTTTGGTTAAATTTGTAAACGTTAAGGGTAGTTCTGGTGAATGGAAAATGTCTCTAAAATCATAGCAGAGTTTTTGTAGTTGAGAATATTCTTCTGGGTTTAAATGATCGACGTTTATGTTTTTTAAATTGTCTGTCAAAATTTTGTTTTTGGATTGAGGATTTAAATTTATGTTATTAATTTCGACATTGTCGGTTTCGTATTCTTCAAGTAATAGAGGATTATATATTCTAAAATTTCGAGTTTCATTTGAAGTGTTGACAACTGTTGTGTAAAAATAATTATTGTGGACTTTAACAAGAGCACGGGGTGTGAAACAGTCTGTATCAAACTTAATTTTATTGCAAATTTTTGTACCATTGGTACTACTAGTTGGTAGATTTATTTTCATTTCCGTTCTAGGTGGGATCGAAATGTATTTCATGGGTTCTAATTTTTGGTGAATTTTGGAAAAATTGCATTCGTTTCGCTTTTGTTGTTCTTGGCGCGTTTTTGAGGCGTTATAATAAAATGGGACTATAGTTGTGTTTGTTTGCACATGCATCCATCGAAAATCTATTTGTGCCGGTAAATCGTATAATAAATCTGAACCAATAAGGCCTACATATTCATCATGAAAGTTGAATACGTAGCATTTGTGGTTGCCTTGTTCTTTAAATAAGGATTTAATAGGTATATTAGCTACTTGATTATGATGAGTTACACCGTGTGACGTAACAATTTGGAAATTTTGCGTTTCAATTGAATTGGGAAAATGTTTGTTTACAAATTTGGATGCAATGATTGTTCTTGTACTGCCTGTATCGAGTAATAATTTGTCTCCGGTTGAAGGGATAATGATATATGGTAAATTTGATTTTAGTGTGTTTAAATTGAATGTTCGATTAAATTTTCCGATGCTAGTTGTGAAAATTTACGGGGTCACTTTCATCATCGATTTCTTGTTCTATATTGTTAATTTCGTCGTATGATTCGTAGTCGCAGTTTTCGTGAGAAAAATCGGGTTCTTGATTGGTAGGGAAGTTATCTGGGTCTATTTCATCAGTTTCGGAGTTATGATAGAATAATCCTGCTTGATGGAAAGTTGGATTTCGATTTGATTGTTGATTGAACTGATTACTTTGAGTATTTTGATAATTCAATCTTTTCTGATTATTAGGGTTGATAGATTGCATTGTAGGGGGTCTTTTGTTTGCTGAACCTATTTGCATTGGTTCACCAGGGATATAATTTTTGTAACCACGCTGTGGTGCAAATACATTTTGGTTCCTATTATCGAAAGGTCTTTGGTTGGGGAATCTAGAAGGTGGAGTATTGGGGTTTAACCTCAAAGTTGGGTTTTGATTTTTAACAAAATTATTGTTGGGGTAAAAGTTCTGTCTGGGTACAAACTGATTTTGAAAGGGTGTACCAGGACTGGGGGCAATATTATTGAAACGAGGTGTATGCAAGTTTGGTGAATTTGAAAACGTTGGATTATTATAGCTTGAATTTTGCTTGTGATTGGGAACATTAGTACTAATTCGGTGTGAATTTTGTGAATATCTTATATCTATTTCATCGCGAACAATGCCAATTGCTTGTTCCAAGCTGTTGGGGTTTCTACTTCTTAATAAGGTTCCAAAAGGTTCATTTAAGCCACTGAGGTATGCCCTTAGTGCTAGACTTTTTGCGTTTAATAATTTGTAAGCTTTAATATCGTTGTGTTCAGTTCCAAGTGATATTTTAGAATTGAACGTTGCCAAAAGGGTTCGAATTCTATTATAAAATTCAATAGGACCTTCTCTTGAATTTTGTTTAGTTTTAGCTAAATCAATAGTTAAATTTAGTTCTGACCGTTGGTCGCCAAAATTGGTAACAAGGGTTGCTTTTAATTCTGCCCAGGTATTAAAGTTATAACCCGTTATTACTTCGAGTGCATTGCCTCTTAATTTATTACGCACAGACGAAAGTAATAATTTATTAACATAGGCATCGGGTTGTGTTGGAACCAAAAATTGGTCTAAAATTACTTCTGCTGATCTAATAAATTCTGATAGAGTGCTGGGATTACCATCGTACGTTGGTATTTCGGTAATCATGGACATATGAAATCCAGGTGGGAATATATTTGCCATTTCTGGTTGGATATTAAATTCCAGGGGTTGATTTTCGGGTATAATTCTGTCGTTTAATAAAAGTATTGGTGGTCTGAGAATGTTTTCTCGATTACTCATCAATAGTTAGTTTTCTTTGAGTTCTTTCACAAATATTTTTATTTTCGTTTAGCAAGGTATTAATTAATATTATTATTAGTAAACAATCCTAACAGGGTTCCTACACATAGATACTGAGTACTAAAGCTTTTTATAAAACCTAATGGTTTCGCTTTAGGTCTTGCTTACCAGTATCTACTTGAACTTAAAAATTACTTAAAATTACGTTAGTATATTTTAAATTTTATTATAAATTGGTTTAAAAACACTTTTCACTTTAATAATTAAAAAAACTTACTTCATCCTTAAATGGTCGGATTAGAAGTGTAGAGAATCGAACCTTCGGTTGATTGATCTCTGGGGTGATCTCGATGATCAGATGGTCTGCGATAGACCAAATTGTCTCCAATAGACTGGGTTGTCTGGAACCAGCGTTGCTTCACCTGTGGCGATGCGAGTCCTCAGGCTTCAGCTTGTGATGGTTACCGGACGTTTGAAGGCTTCAGGAACGGTTGCTGGTACTACTTAATTAAGTGTTAATACACAAAAAAAAGGAGCAAAAATGTTGTAATGCCCTTTTTTTTAAGTATCCGTAAGACTGCGCCAGTAAAATAAGCCGTGGACTTAGTTTACAAAAAAAAATGTTTTATTTTACAACAATTACATTTAAATGTTGGAGTACATTAAGTTACTACAAGCAGCAATAAGCATGAATGACAATAATTAACAACTACTGAAATGGCTCTAATACACACGTTATATAATGTTGTGTTATCTACAATGTAATACAATATCATGGGAGCTATAAGATAGGTGCTTTACCATAATGTCGTGAGAACTGTAGAATAAGCATCTTTAGCCTACATAACTCACGCAGATAAATTCAGAAAACGGATTTTTGCTTAAATCAGAAATCGGATTTAAAAAAAAATCCGGATAGCGGATTATTTAGGGTAAATCCGGATATCGAATTTTTCGGATATATCCGGATATCGGATTCTTCGGATAAATCCGGATAGCGGATTTTCCGGATGAATCCGGATAGTGAACTTATCGGATACGGATTTGCAAGACGGATTTTATCCGGATAGTAAAAATCCGGCGGATTCCGGATTATTCGGATACCGGATAATTTAAAATCCGAAATCCGGATTTTAAAATGTAACGGATTTGACAGCACTAATCATTACCGTCATTAGTTACATTCTAATCCGCGGAGATTTCACAAAACACCTACTCAACTCCCTGAAAAATTAAATGTTTGGTGTACAATTTTGGTGATTGTTCCGTTGGTCCTTTTTTCTTACATAGTAATTTGATTGAACCGATGTACTTGGAATTGTTACAAGACAACATTGATTCAATGTTAACTGATATTATAGAGAATGATGATCCTTACCTCGAAGATCATTTGATATTCCAACAGGACGGAGCTCCTCCACATTATGCACTGGTTGTTCGACAGTATCTGGGCCGAAGGTTTCCAGATCAATGTACTGGATTATTTCATTTTGTGGGCTCATGTAAAAAATAAAATTTACGCTAACCAACCTGATGCTTTACAAGATGTACGACAATGTATAATCAACTCCTGCCGTCTAATCAGTCCACATATACTTCAGAATCTGCGACGATGTTTTAAACAGAACCTTCGTTGCAGGGTAGACGCAGGTGGTGCTCATTTTGAATATTTACTACCTTGAGATTTTGGCCTCTTAACGCCATTTCAAATTTTTAGCTTGTAATTCGTACATGTTCCCGTGGAAAATTCGTTTGCCCCGTGCGGGTCTTACGCGCGCTTTTTGTTGTCGGTGGACCACCCTGTATAACAGGCGCAAGTACGCGTTCTGTTAAAAATAATTTCAATGATGTACCTTTTACAATAATGAACAGAACTTTGTTTTGCGGTTATAACAAAGAGTAAATTGGATATTCCTAGTTTTTGTCGTGTGTAAACAATAATTAGGTATTATTTTCATACTAATGATAGAAATTTTTGTACGTTATGGATAACATATCACGAAATGTCCTACAATATGTGTTTAATCACAAAATCATATCAACTTCATCTTTCGCTTTGCTGGTATGTATTGATGTTACTTTACACATTTTATATATTTAAATACGCAAACATGCACTATGAGTTTATTATTAAGATTTTTATGTTTGATTTGCCGCCTTTTTATAACCTCCTGCGTTGAGCTTGTACAGTGCTGTCGTAAAATGTCCTATCCCCCATACTAACCTTTTAACGGCTTGATATTTCTCCACAAAATTTTGTGTACTTTAATGGAAGGCTAAATACTACTTTCTAGTACATATAGAAATTTTATAACTTTCAAAATGGTGGCTAGGCGCCATCGTGAACTGTTTTTTTAAATGGCAATAGGAGTCGAGGGTCACCTCATTTGTAAGGTATTTTAATTCTGCGTCTGAACCTTAAGTTTCATAACACAATATCATCCAGAAAAAAGACATGATTGAAAATAACAAGTTTATGGAAAAAACTAAGAATTAAAGCAAAAAGGTATGTTTTCGAAATGTTCACCATTGAAGAATGAAGAAGAAGAAGAAGATTCTAAAACACAAAAAAACTTATTTTATACAACAAAAACTGAATAGTAATACTATTTTAATAAATGTTCAAAGTATGCTGCTTGAACTTCTTGGCAATAGAAAATCCTATTAAATATCTCTTCCCGTACTTTCTGGAAAGTTTCAACTCCGATATTTGCACAAGCCTCTGTTATTTTACGTCGTAAATCCAAAAGGGAATCGGATTCTGCTTGAAAAACTTTCGATATAAGATACCTCCACAAAAAAGTCCAATCAATAAAATTTTCCCAAAATTTAGTATTATACTCTACTTAGAGAGACCTTTCAAATGGGGTGTCACTCGACATCCATTGCTATTTAAAAAAATATTTCATAATGGCGCCTAACCGCCCAGTAAGTACTAAAAAGTACGAATATGTTGAAAAGCAATAAAACAGTTTGTTCCAAACAAGATTTTTTCCATTCCTAGTTCTTGTAAAAACTTAGAAGGCTGCCATCGTATATTGACTTGTTCTAGTTCTGAAACTTCGGTAAAACTTCACCGGTCACCCAGCTCGCACTTCGCCCTCCGTGTATTTTCCTAGGAAGAGGAGCGCCTTATTGTTAGTAGCCCACGGGCGCCGAATATCTTAGGAAGGCCCTGCTGGGGAGATGCCCAAAAGTCGACTTCCAATGTTAACTTCTGTGTATGTCTTGAAGGTGCACAAAAGATTATTTCAACTTTAGCTTTTAGGCATCTTTTATGGTTAACATAACGATGACTCGAAAGGTTATCTCTTGGATATCTTTTATTTTAAACTAACAGCTGATTTTCAAGGTTAGTTCATGGACATCTTTTATGGTTAACGTTTCAGCAACCTTGAGGATGCCTTAAGATTGCTTTGTGGTTAAATAATTTCTTGACATAGTTAACCTACAGCATAAGTTTTAGTTGACTAATGGTGACATTGTATTTTTGAGAGGTTAACGTTTTTATATTTTTTGAATAACTTTGGTTATATGGGTTAGTTATTCCCAAGACGTAAATGATGGTCATGTTGTACATCTTCTCAAGTAATGATATTTGTGTTTTTATTGGTTTGCTTCTCGTTTTTATTTTTCTATTGCTTTGCAGTCATTTGGTGCTAGCTAATAAAACCAATTAGGAAACATTATTGTTGAGTGTTTTGTTGAATATCTCTAGAATTGTTAAAAAGAAGGTATCAATTCTTATATCACTGAACTCGCAAAAAAACAGTTCTAACGATAAATAATAATAATATAACAAAAATAGAAGAGTTGATATTATTTTCGGCTAAACTGAAAGTCCTTTAAACGGTTAACACCTTCATTGGTCCGCTAGATATCGGAACCATCAGTAGAAAAGTTTTTCGAACTTGCGCAGTAGTAGAGCTATTTGAATTGTTACCTACTTTACCCCAACCCTATATAACGTTTGTGCGAACCTTAGCTAAGTATTATTTTTCTAAAGATACTACCGTTAAAGCATTTGGTCTTAATTTCTCCAAAAAAATCAGTAATTGTCTTACACCAATTGGGTTGCCATATAGTTACTAAAAATCATAAATGTTATTTAAACAGAATCAACAAGACAGATCAAGAGATCCAAAGAAAGCTGATGCCCAGCGAATAAAAAGTCACGTCTTTTCTAGACTAAAGGAATGTTTATGTCAATTTCAGGTTAGGTTGTGTTAGCTGGAATTAAATAATAATGAAACGTCATTTTTAGGAGCAGAAATCTTTTATTGAGCAACAGTAAATGAAATGAATAAACCTGAACTAATGGAATGGTCACAACAAATGTTGAAAATGTTTGCCTTCTTCTTCCAAACATTTCTGAACTCGTCTACTCATACCTTCAAAAACATTTAGTAATAATTGAGACGAGTTGTTAGTTTCTTGACAGTTTTCTTCAATTCTAAGTTTCAGTTCGTTTAAATCATTAACTGGAGTTTCAAAAATGGTGTTTTTCAAATAGGGCCATACAAAAAAGTCCAAAACAGTAATATCACAAAAGCTAGGGGGCCAGGGTGTTGCAGTATTCCTACGAATGATTCGGCCATCAAAATATTCGCGTAAAAAATTAATTGTATCTGCAGTTGCAAGAACTGTTGCGCCATCCTGTTGCAGAAAACCATCCCGTAGCTCATCATCGTGAAGTTCATTTAAGAAAGGTTGCAATAATTCGTTCCTGTACCTGCTGCAGTTAGCGTGCCCATTAAGTTAAAACCAGGCTTCGTCGGTAAAAAAGGTTAAACTTAACTGCTCATCATTGAGATTATCCATAATCCAACGACAAAACTGAACTCTTTTTGGATAATCCTGTTCTAATAGCTCCTGAATGGAAATAAATCGGTAAGGATGCAGATGCAAAGCTTGTCTCAATATTCTGTGGCATGTACCGTAACTTAAATCATCAACTTGCTGGCATAAATGTCTAATTGGTGTTCTTGGAGATTCGTCAATTGGTTGTCTTACAGTTTCAATTAAAGCAGGTACTATCTTCTTTGTCCTACCAGGCCCTTCTTTCCTTCCAACGCTTCCAGTTTCTCGAAATTTGTTGACTAAATTCTTAACCAAAGCATAAAATTTTCGGTTTTTAATAATTTCATTGGGATACCTCTCTCGGAATTCCACAAATAAGGAGGAATCGAATAGGTCCATTCTCCGTCAACATGAAAGCCGTTCCGAAAGTAAGATTCAATAATGCTCTTTGAAATGTATTAAAAATCATTTTAACAAGCTGGCAGATTCGTATCAAAAAAACATAATTAATTTATCTGACATCATAAACATTCCTTTAGTCTAGTAAAGACGTGACTTTTCATTCTACAGCCCGCTGAGATTTTGATATTTTTGACGAATCAAGTAAGGCACCTGATCGATAACATCAACTAAGGCCGTTAACCACATTTCACCATGCAAAAATAGAAGTTGTAATTACTGAATATTCCAACTACTCAAATTATTAAGAGTATATGCTTTCGCAAAACTAGACAACCAAATATAATCATAAAGTATATACAAATTTTGATAAATAATAAATAAATTGGGATATATTTCATAACATAATTTTTTTAAGGATCGAACACTTTAGGCGGGTTTATATTCTACGTAAGTACAGTTTTGACAGATGTGTTTACGTTTAGTTTGGTACATTACAAAAAAAAGGGTTATACATTTTGAAATAGTTTTCAAGTTCATGGAAAGACACAAAGTCATGACCTGATGAAATATGTAAATGAATTGCATTACCTGATCGGTCATAAGGACTACAACTAAGAAATTTATCATCATCATATCATCATATTACATAATTATCCTAAATTTGACCCTCAATAGAAAATGCAACATAATCGCTGGAAGTTATATCTATCAAATATACATAAGAACCTGCTAATTATAATCACCTGATAAACACAGCTTATAATTTGACTTTGATGGTGTAGCAACGACTTTGATATTGCTATTCAGATATAAATTAAATCCTTTGTAGCCTAATAATATATTTTATTTTGATTATATATACTGGTATAAATACCTGTTCCGTGGAAATGTTAATATAATTCAAACCAATCCTATATTACAATTAATTTCATTGTTAAGAAATATTAAGTTATTATGAATCGTAGCAGTTAAAACGTTGTTAATTGTTGAATAACGCGCAGTTACAAAGCACAAATCAAACGTCGTAGCAATTCCACGTTACCTAATTATTAGGACTCGGGATGTTTTGTAACAAACCGAGAGTGTATCGAGCTGGCTGCGGTCTTGGAGGGTTGTTAGGTTTATGAATTTCCGGAAGCGCGTGTAGGTATAACATGTTAAGCGCAAAGTTTGTCTCCTGAGATTCGGTTTCGATCTGAGAACACTAACAAAGAAGTCCGACCCTCTTTTTACTCTAGATGATTCCTACTGGATGTGTTGATTCAACACTTTGCAAAATCTACGAAACACCTCGCTTGGACTTTTCATACTGCAATAATTAGTAAATCGCAAAACATCTTTGGTTCATAAGGACCCACTACTCTTTAAACTGTAACAACATATCAGACGACATTCTAGCGGTTCATACAATATACAGAATGTATTTAAACTGTTATAAAAAAGAGCAATACGAGATGTTCTGTTCTACACATTGTAAGGCGTCGAATAATGTTTGCTACCAAGTTTTTAAGCAAACTATTGCCGGCTAAAATTGCTTTAGCTTCATTTACACGTGGTATGCCATAAACCATATCTTCGTGGATTCCTCGGACAAAGTAGTGCATATGATTTAAATCAGGCGATCTGGCAGGCCATGCGGTGGGGCTTCCATCACAAGTCCATCTTCTTGGATAATTCGGATTATACCGTGCTATTGTCCTGATTACATAGTGTGCCGGAACTCCATCCGTTTAGTGTCACATATGCCTCCTAATCGCTACGTGCATATTGTCTAAAGAACCATACATACATACATATGTACTATTAAAGAAATTATAATAATTTGCTGCATTTAGACAACGTGAAAGGATAAATAATAAAACAAGCATGTGACAAACCAGCTGACATTGTAGTAAATCAGAAACCCATAATTAAGATAGGATATGCCGACGACACGATCTTATTGACAGGGAATATAGAAGACCTAGATAGAATTGCGGAACGTGTAAATATGAATTTATATGAAACAAAATTTATAACCACAACCAAAAATACAAATTTTAACACTATAATGAGAATAGAAAATAAAATAATAAGAAGAGTTAATAATAACCAAAATATGTGTTAAAGATTTCAACTATCTGACAGAAGAAATCAGAGTGGAAACAACGAAACGCACATTTTTTAGAATGAGAATACTATTCTATAACAAGAAACCTTATCATCCTACTAACAAATAGGCTTGTAAGATGTTACATTTTCCCAATACTTTTATACGGAACAGAAGCCACCACTTTTAACAAAATCCGTCTAAATAAGCATTCGAAATGTGGCTCCATCGACGGATTCTAAAAGTTCCTTGGACAGATAGAGCTGCTATTTAAGATTAAGAGTAGGAAACTAGAGTACCTAGGTCACATCATGCGAGGTAGGAAATATTAATTTATCCAACTAATTATCCAGGGAAAAATAGAAGGAAGACGCAGCGTGGAAAGGAGAAGAACCTCATAGCTACGCAACCTAAGAAAGTGTTACACCTGCAACTCCAATCTACAGGTTCTAGTACAGCTGCAGATGGCAAATTAAAAGGAAGTTGGAAGAGTAAATGGACCCATTAATCGATTGAATTGTACTTGATAAGTTCGGTCATCTTTCGAATGAGGATTCTTTTAGGGCCATTCGTGCGTACCATCGGTATTAAAGACTCCACACTTCGAGTAAATTAGCTTCTTTCGTCCATAAAATATTATGTAGTGAGCTTCGTGTTGCCTAATAACCGTTGGCAATACCTTATACGTATTAGGAAATCTGGCGGTAATCTTGCACTTTTCGAATATGATAAGGATATAACCACCTTGATTAGCTACCCTACGTACACTACCATGGGTTTGCATTCAATTGTCGTTTAATATTCAAGAACTTCCAATACTTCTTCTTCCAAGCGCAGTATTGTTACACCTCGTGGACGACCACGATCTACAGTTACGGTAGGCACAACGTTCCCAGTTTTTCTCACTCTTGAATCTAATCGTCACATAATGTATACATCTGGATGTTGTCTACTATGATACAGCTCTATGTATAGGCGTGCCGCTGCTTTGAAAATAACGTGGAATTCGACCAAATTAAGGACATATCCTTCTTCTTCCAGTGTGTGTTGAATGATATCAAGAGTAAAGCCAACGACCTTCAACTAGAGAAATAACAAGATAACGAATGCCAACACTAATAATTCTTCAGTATAAGTACTACTAATACTGAATATGTACTAAAATTAATAAAGACACCTGAATTAAAAGATGACCCCCAAATAAAGCATGGGATAAATTAGAAATCGCTATTACAAAAGACACAGCAGATTGGAAACAAATCTCTTCTAATAGATTAAGCAGTAAGTCGCGTAAACCTTCAAGATAGGAAAAGGAGTAAGACACGGATGTATCCTTGCTCCTATTCTTTTTAACATTTTTAGCGAATACATCATGCGCAGAGTTCTAAAAAAACTGAAACGATGATCTAAGGTATGACGAAGACCCAGCATTCTCTGCTAGTACAGAAAACAAAATTCTGCAATTTATAAAGCTCCTAAAAGACACCAGCGCGGAATATGAAGTTGAACTCAACAGAATCAAATCAAAAATTATGATCACAGACAGAACCAATAAAAACACAGCTGATGTCAACTGCATTGGTAAATATGAGGTAGTAGAGGAACACGTGGCAGAGAAAAGGCCGATGCTCAGCAGTGGGAAAAAATAAGTGGACGCAACTGCCTCCCTGGACTTTCCCATACTGGAAACTGTTCATATCATCTTTATTCAACAGTAGAGTTATTTTCCTCAAAACGGTTGTTCAAGTGTTATCCTAAAACCTTGCCTCGTAACGAACAGACTTACAAGGCTTGTAAGAAGTCCCGCCAAATATCTGCGGTGCCCCTTAATTTCCTTTTAATATGCAACCAGGCATACTTCATTCTCTACTATATACGTGATATTGTGACTGCAAATTGAGTTTGCTGTGATTTTATAACAGACATACATTTTTTTAAAACCACTTTTTTGGATTCCTAGGGATCCAAAACGGATATTTCAAACAGAACTCGCTATTTAAGTTTATATATAAAAATTCAACGAGGTTTAGTTTTCTTTTTACGGCGAACAATACCTCACATGTCAACATTTTTAAAGCTTAGCATATACTTTGAATACTTTCCATAGGAAAAATACATGCATTTGTGGAATTGTTTAATTTCCTGCTCCCCAAGTTGAAAAGTGCATTCGAAACAAGTACGCAAAAGAAGGATTATGTTTACAGATGCTACTTTTATTTTTTAAATATCAACTTAAGTATTAAATACAAAATTTTGATAAATAATTTATAACTTGTTGTAATACCGGTTAAAGAAATGAATGTAGCGCGACAGTATGGCAATGGTTCTGAACCAAAGTGCGCGGGGCTGTCCGTACCGCTAGGCCGTCGCGCGGTCTAACTA
>JABXWE010027878.1:0-14219 GCA_014611495.1 Limonius californicus
ATCATCAAAGCTATATAAAATCTGGTATAATTAATAACTGATTCGAAAGAATTGCTTATAAAATTTTGTTAATTTTCCATTTATTTTTTGCCTATTAATACATGCAGGGATCTATTCGATACATTAGGTATACAGTTAGTTAACTGTGCACAAGTGATTACTAATCTATTGATACATTTGCTTTCGGTACATTTGCATCATAATTTATCGTTTGATGGCTTTAACCTCTGCACTAGTCAGTGGTTTTCTTCGATTTCTGGTTCCTAGCAACGATGTTTTTGGTATGAACAACTAATCAAGCTGGTTAAGTAATGCACCCACTTCAAAATGTGTAGTCTTTCAAACTATTAAGAATTGTGTCAATTTTGCACCTTGTTTAATTCGTGGGCTTGTGACAGTGTCAAGGCTCTTGTAAGTTTGATATGTCTAGACTGTATTTTCAGGTGAGTAAACACACGTATTATTTTGGGTTTTGTCGCACAAACAAGGTAATTTTAAGACCTCCAAGAAATTTTTATGTTATTCAGTATTTTGTGCTGCTTGGTAAACCAAGAATTCCTCAACATTGCAAGAAGGGGCTTTACAATTTTGAATTTTGTTAAACATAGATGGATGGGGTTGTTTTTCTACAAACCTAAAGTTTTATAACATCAATATTAGAGCCTCAGCAGTAGCCGTATCATTAGATTTTTTCACTTACGAATACATGTACTATGTTTTTGTGGGAAGAAAAATAACATTGTTTTAATTATTATGTATGATTTGGGGAACCCGATTTTTAGGTTATGGGGGCCTTTTGCGCATTACACAGTCCACATAATACAATTCTAATATATTTACCCTAATTAGATTAGGCATCAAGACTAAATTGTATTAATATGAACTTTTTACATGGGCTTTTTTAGTCCATCAACCAATCTAACCGGTCTAAAAATGTGTTAGTATCTTAGATGTTCTAATTAAAATTATCAGCAATCGACGACGTCTTCAAAGGACTGACTACTAAATTAAACGGGGCGTGCCGTGCCGTAGGTCCTTTAGAACAGTTACAATACCAACCTCAAAATTTACCTTTGCATAGTAATAATATCTTTGAAAATACGTGGTTGAAATTATCAACTAATAACTACTGAAGACTGTTTTTAAATACCGAAATAAAACTAAAACTTAAACAGGAAAATGCTCCATTGATCTTATTTTCAGTGCCCGCCAAATACTAACTGCCTAATAGTTTCTACTGATAACAAATGCGATACATCCTTTTTTGCTTCGAATTTCCTAACCTCTGTGAAATAAGTAATGAATATGGACGTAAAGGGTTACAGCTTTCATGAAATGGTGGTGGCATTAAAAAACCCAACACTTTTCATCATGAACAGCCTTTTTATCCCACTCTACCACGTGTTTCTCCTCAGCGCTAATATAAAGACGTTGCGGTCCTACAGTTTATAATGTTGAATCCGAATGACAGGAATTTCAGAGAAGGTTCTTATAGCATTAAGATTCCACGGTTGCAAGCAGGTTTAGGAAATTGTGTGCGGTGGGTTGCAGACAAGATTTTTATAAATCTGCGTAGTAATGCTTAAATTTCGAACCTAAGCCAAAATCGATATTTTCCTCAGAAAATGCTCTACCAACTGCGCTACCACCACGCCAAACTTTTACACACGCAGAAATGTGAGGTTAACTGTTATGTAGTTGGTATATTGTAAAATATATAACAATATTTTGAAGGGTTCAAGAAGTTTCAAGGTCCACTAAATACTAACCAACTAATAGTTTTACATCTGTTTGCTCCAAATTTTCTGTCAACGTAGACTACTTTATGTCGGGGTAGTGAAGTTGGCAGAAATTTATGTAATTGGAATTTTGTAAAATGTATCTTCAGTATTGGAAAGGGTAGAAGGAGTTTTAGGAACCGATAAATACTAACCAGATAATAATTACACATCTGGTAGCTCTGATTTACTATTCAACATAAACATCTTCGACCCAATACTTTTCCACGGTAAAACTTTGAGGAAAATTTTTATGAATTTTAAAGAATCGCAGAAGTTTCAGGGTATGAATACTAGTCAATTAATAAATTTTGCATCTGTTTGCTCCGAATTTCCCGCCAAGGTAAACAATTTCATGACAAGGTAGTTATATTTAAACTCCCACCAGTTTTCCACAGCTAGAAATTTGAGGTTAATTTTTATGTCATTAAAATGCTGTACAAAAGATCCTCAATAGTTTAAAGGATCGGCGAAGTTTCCGGGTCTAACAAATACTAACCAGTAACCAGTTTAAACCCAGTAAATATACATTACATTTTTTACTGCGAATTCCTCATCAATGCAAACAAGTCCATAGCAGAGAACTGATATCAAGAGAGCAAACACCCTTCCACAAACAGAAATTTAAGTTAGCTTTAATGTTGTAAAATATATCTTTAATATTTTATAGGGTCGTAGAATTTTCAGGGTTTGATCAATACTAATCAATTAATAAATTTTGCATCTGTTTGCTTCGAATTTCCCGCCAAGGTAAACAAATTCATGACAAGGTAGTTATATTTAAAGTCCTACCACTTTTCCACAAGTAGAAATTTGTGGTTAACTGTTATGTCATTAAAATGTTGTACAATAGATCCTCAATAGTTTAAAGGATGGGCAAAGTTTCACGGTTTAACAAATACTAATCAGTTAATAACTAGTTTAAACCCAGTTAATATACATTACATTTTTTACTGCGAATTCCTCATCAATGTAAAGAAGCCCATAGCAGAGAATTGATTTTAAAGACCAAACACTCTTCCACAAGCAGAAATTGGAAGTTAGCTTTAATGTTATAAAATAGATCTTTAATATTTTAAAGGGTCGTAGAAGTTTCAGGGTCTGATAAATACTAATCAATTAATAAATTTTGCATCTGTTTGCTCCGAATTTCCCGTCAAGGTAAACAATATTATGACAAGGTAGTTATATTTAAAGTCCCACCACTTTTCCATAGGTAGTAAGTTGAGTTAACTGTTATGTCATTAAAATGTTGTACAATAGATCCTCAATAGTTTAAAGGATCGGCGAAGTTTCAGGATCTGTCAAATACTAAGCAGGTAATAGTTTGTATCAAGGCGCCTCGGTGGTCTACTGCGGGAACGTGTTGCCACGCGAGGTCACAGCGAAATGTTGTCGATCCGCTGGGACGTTCGAATCTCAGCTGGGACGACCGCTGTTCGCTTAGTTAAGTGTAGGGTGCATGTTGCATGAATGTTTAGTGTGTAAGGGACGCCCGCACCCCCCTGATGTAATGCGAAAGGGTTCCGGGGGAGGAACGGTAGTATGAATGAATGAGAAAAAAAGATAGTTTGTATCAGTTAATATACATTACATTTTGTACTGCGAATTCCCCATCAATGCAAGCAAGTCCATAACAGAGAAATGATATTAAAAGACCAAAAACTTTTCCACAAGTAGAAATTTAAGTTAGCTTTAATGGTATAAAATAGATCTTTAATATTTTATGGATCGCAGAAGTTTCAGAAATCCACAAATGTTAGCCAACTAGTACTTTGTACTAATAAATATACATAAAATTATTTTGATTCAATCTAATCGTGAAAGTAACCAGTTCATGACAGGATAGTGCTAGTGATATTAAAAATCCAACGCTTTTCGATTGGCAGAAATTTGAAGTTAGCTTTTATGTTATTTAACATGTATAAAATAGATCTGTAATATCTCAGAAATTCCAGGGTCCGACATTCCTTTTTCCCACGAAGGTAAAAACCTCACGAGAGGGTGCTGATATCAAGAGACCCAACACTTTTACATACACAGAAATTTGAGGTTAGCTTATATGTTATCATATCTGTTACCGTTTCTAAAATTTGAAGATTTCTTCTTAGCTCAAGACCCTTATGTAACTCTTACTGCTAAAACTTGCAGTTATAAATCTGAACCTTACACTTTGCTTATAGTGATCCTTGGAAGTCATGTTTTTGTAGGCATGTATTTGTTAATTTTTCGATCGAAACCGGAGGGTTTGAAGCCTTCTTTTCACTCCGTTTGCGAGACCCCCGATTAATCCCCTATGTATTTCTAAGACTGATAATAGCTAGGTTATTAATAAATGGAATAAGCTTAATGCCAATATTACATAAATTGTTTTGGTAAGCTGAATATCGAGCACTCATTTTCAATACAATTCGTAGTGGATTAGTAGCTGAACGAAATTGATCCAACTGTGACGACTGATTGACGACAATGATACACGCGAAGTGTGATTCATGCATTTCCAATGTAATAAAACCGCACTAAATTTATTGTTCAATAAAGTCGGCCCATTATTCCCACCCAAATTTTAATTCACTAGAATGATGCCAGTAATTTATTTATATATTTTTATGGGGCCTTCCATAACGTTAATGATGCTACACGGGTTCACTTGGACGCGAGAACTAGAAAAAGACACATAATTGCTACGTTAATTCGTCTAGAAGTAAGACAGAGTTTGTTTGTTTTCTTATTAGAGTAGTGAGTGTACTGAGTCATATTAGTCATCTAGTACCAACACGACTTGATGTAGACATATTACATACCTTTATCATGACAAGTGCATCGCATTGTTTACTGTACATACATCTTTCGTTTTCGTTTAACAAACGGTAGTGTACGTTTTTAAAGTTACTCACTGATAAACAGTGACATATGCAAATTTTTTACTTAGATATTTACATATTACTCTTATAATGTAAAAACAATGCAGATAAGTTAAAAATAAAACGTCTTGGGCATTTTGCTGATTTTCTTCACGATATCAGCGAGAATATTTAATGCAAGATAATTATTTAAGTTCAGTGATATCTACTTGTTGGTCATCACGTACACCTGCATTAAATAGCGAACGATAAACGAGTGGATTCTTTTAATTAAAATGCAGCATGAATAACCTCCGCGAACACGCTTTAAAGCAAATCCAGTTTCATTTTATTTCAGAAAAATGCCACAGCTGACACCTAGCAATGGATGTCTAGGTATCGACACCCACTCCCTACATCACCTAGCTTTGTTTAGCTCGATAATGATATTGTGGTACATTTTATTCTGCATTGTAAACTCTGAAATAATAACATACTTTGACACATCCATAGATAGCACATGCTTTTCAGGCGCTAACTCAAAGTGACAATATCGGACCAGGTACTATCTAAACGCTATTAGCGTTGAATAACTGTTTATTAAAAACGTAGCGCTTGCGAACTTAATCCAAGAGACGTTGATATTCTCGCGTTGAAAACAAATAGCAATATTCAAAATTGAGACATACAAGAAAGGCGTCGCTATTAAAGTCTTGCAGGATGTAAATTAAATTTTTTATTCTTGAACAAACAATAGCTTATAAAAATTTTATTATTCACGGTTATTGTTCTGATCGGAACCAACGCTATTAATGATCATGCAATATGAATACGCGTACGTCTTTTGTTGTTAATGTTGTTGCCAATTTATATTTTTAAGTTGACAATGTTGATTTATTTGCTGAGTGTAAATCTTAACCATTTTATGCGTCTTGCTGACGGATGGGCTATAAAATTGTCGCGATAAATGCAATTTTTGAAAATAATGAAGAATGTTTGAGGTCGCTTTAAGGTTTCTCAAATATAGCAAAACATAAATAGATATCAAAGACTTAATGTCTATAACAATGATCATATATGTATGCATTTTTTAAGTACTAAATTACGAGGAATTCTCTCTACTGACGATGATTTTGCGTCATGTATTGTCTATAAATACAGATTTGTAAAGTGTCGTTTATACTTTGTACATTGAGGTTATATTTTAAGATTGCATCCCTAAATTCTACTACATCCTACAACAATGCCTTCATATAGTTTAACGGTTAAATAGAATATTAATAGTAAACTCAAGTTGCCCTTAGTCTGCGTGTACGTCATCAGTTATTTGGTGACGTCGCACCTTACTACGTTTATATAGCGAAAAATGAAAGTATACAACCAAACAATTGAGTATTTGTTTGGTTGCATACTCATTTTTAGAATGAAAATGATACATAATTAAATAAATTTCCTTCATTTATTTTTAAAAATAGTAATAATAATCAGTGAAAATTAATTTAATTCAGATTAGTTTTATTTACATTTGCTCACTATGGTCCTTTTTATCATTGAAATAAGTTTTTTTAGTACCAATAACAAATTGTATTATTCTCAGGCGGCCGTGGGCTAGAGGTTAGCGCGTTAGACTTCTATGCTAAAGGTCCTGGTTTCAATTCCCGGTACCGAAACATCGGATTTTTAACGGCCGTTCTCCCCCGCAAGGCAATGGCAAACCAGCGAGGTATTCTGCCCATTAAATCTTCTCTGGAGTAGAAGTGTTTACACTTCCCGTGGTTCGGATACCACCTTAAACTATAGGTCCTCTATGTCTGTGACACTCTAAAAACACGCAACACTGGCATAGGAGAGAAGATCGCTACGTTTCGTAAAAGATAAAGCACTCTAAAATTACTCTTATATTATTTTTTTTCGTTTATAAGTCTCCTCCGTCGTGCACATAAAAAATTTAAACTCACATATAACATGTATATTTATTATACCAATGTAAGTTTCTTAATTTTTATTTATCTTCAAAATCGCTGCCATGTTCGTCCTCAGATTCCTCTAGATTCATTATTACTGGAACTATGTCTTCTCGGTCAAATCCAACCTCCCTTTGCTACCACTCCATAATAATATTATTGGTATGGTTGACAGTATCGTCGAAATTCGTAATAGGTTTTTCAGAAGCCTGGACTTTGCAGGGGTTCACCTAATGCAACGGCTTGTGAAATACCACTCACTGTTCTCAAACTTATGTTTAAAGCAGCAGGAACTCTCTGAAAATAACAATCAAACCATAATTCCATGATCATCTTCCAATAATTATGAGCATATAAATATACTTCTCTCACAGCCTTTAGAAGAAGCAACGGACCACCATTGTCTCTTTCTGGTTCAAAATAGTTTATTAGCGATGCAATAAGCTCTTTCGGTTTACGCTGAAGAGCGGTCATTTTTCGAGGTTATATTTCCCCCAAGCACTCGAAACACTCATAACGAGTAACGTTTAAGTTAATACAAAAGGTACACGCGTTTGTTCTGAAAAGAACAATTTTGTATACAGTACATGAAGGAAATTATGATGAAAAATCAGGTATAAAAAGATTATGTCACATAACACCCAAAATACGAATTCGTTTTCAGAGCGACATGTGAACATAAACAAACAGGGCGCGAACGCGAAGGTAACAAAATCCCTAGTTTTTATGTAGTTTCGTATTTTATACAGAAACTGTGAAATATTAAAAATCAAAATCATAACTATTACAACTACGTTACACGACCTTACAATTAAACATGATTTTACTCCATAATTACAAAAAAACTGAACGTTTTTTTTAGAATTGCCGCTATTAATGCTAAATAACAAGTAAATGATGACGTGCACGCAGACTAAGAGCAACCTGACTGTAGCTAAGAAAGAGCAACATATTAAAAAATAAATCATGGCCACCAGTAACACAATATAATCGTGTTTTTAGTGATTAATTAGTGATTGTACTGACATTAAAATTGTGTAATAAAAATTCTGCTTAACTACATTTTTATGAAGTTTTGTTTGATGATGATGAAATACATACAATGATATTGACATTTCATGTTCTGTAGGTTCATAAGGATATTAAATGTTACTTTCCCATAATTTTGGCACGAAAAGGATGTAATAGCAGTTTCTAGCAAACTTATTTGGCAGTTTTTTCAAATGGTACTATTATAGGCTGCTTAAATTTAAATTTAAATGTCTTTCTGTTTGAAAATTTTACTTTAGCATTGGTTGAACTAAAAATTAGTAATTGTAATGATAGAATACGTAAGTTATACAGTAATATGTAAGTAATTATAAATCTTTTAATTTTTCTAATTTCTAATGTAGGTTAGTAGCCTGTTCTTTACCATATTACCGCACGGCGCCGCCCCATCGTTTTTTGGGTCGCCAGATACTTCTCTTTCCCCCAGGTTGCCATCTCGTGCAATTCTTACTACTATTATAAATCTAATAATAGAAAATGGCGGTTTTCCAAGATATTCGATGTGGATGAAAAACTATTTCTCTCACGCCGCTTTAGAATTTTTTATATAAAAGCCAATGCTATCAATGTGCGTTTATAATTTGAAGATTTAATAACTCGTTGCTCTCAAATATTTCAGAGGTTAATTTTTTTGTAGCAACGATATATGCATGTGAAGAAATTACAATTGTATTGTTTTTAAAAATCTATCATCACCAACAGCCGTTTCATTCCATTGCTGGACATTTGCCTCTTCTTTGCCACGTGTTTCTCCTCCGCGCTAAGGTAGAAACACGAGGAACCAACAGTTTAACTAGAATCCAAACGATACATTCCAGAGAAGGCATTGAGACACCACGGTTGCCAATTGGATTGGGGAATTGCGTGTGGTGGGCTGCAGTACAAGATTTTTATGCGCTGCGTAGTAATATTGGGGATTGGAACTCAATCCATTCTAGACGGGTTGCTTACTACCATCACAGTTTTAAAAATACCATGAGTTTAATTCTAATTTAGAGCTTTGTCCAAGTATATCCGTACTCATGATATAATCCCTAATTGCTTCACATGAACTATTTGTAGGATTGTTTTGCTATACATCGAAGTGTACACTTTTAACAGTTTGATATTCTAAAATCAGGAGCTGTCGAACAAGTGTTTTGGTACGATTATTTAAAGAAACCGCAAACGCAGACATTTCTATTATACAAGGTGTTAATATTCAAACCTACAATGTCTTACACCTCTCGAAGTAAAAAGGGTAGTGAAAATTGCTAAAATATGAAGAGGAAATCATCATGACTCATAAGGTAACTTCTCCATTCAACCTCTTAGGCTCCAGTCTAGCTAACTGAAGATAAAAATATTCAAATGATACCACCATATGACACCTCATTGAAATAGGATTGATTGCAGATGATGGTTAAAGTAAATAAATTTTGAAAAATTCCTTACCGCCACGATATTTGAAACACCTAAATACGTATTTCGGCAACTGAGCTGGCATCTTCGATATGAATTTGAACTAACTAAACATTGGACTTCAATTGTCGACTTGGTGAAGGACTTATTCCCAGAGGTATTCCTTAGCCACTTTGCGTTAGTTAGTTCAAGTTCCTACTTAAGATGGCAACTTAGTAGCCGAAATACGTATTTAGGTGTTTTAAATATTGTGGTGGGAAGGGGTTATGCAAAGTTGATTTGCTTCGTTGAAAAGCTCTGACAAAATACTATTCAATAGTAGCAAACATTTACCTTAATCGTTTCGTATTAATTGGAAAAAAACTCACAACCTTGAGAACCACTTATTTTAATTGCAATTTGAAATTATTACAGTAAATGTTTCAAAACGATATCAATTATTCTTTGGGCAATAGTAAAGTCGGCTTTCAAATTCCCTTCGATCATTTTGGACGGTTTGGCGTGGTACTCCTGAACTATTCCTTGTCTCAGATGTGCAATGGACTCAGGCTGATTTTTCTAGACAACTGATTTTAAGTGACCAATGAAAGGAACTCTAATGGGATCAAATCTGGAGACCGTGGGGCTATTATGTTTTTCAGAAACGAATCAGGTGAAAAATTGGTTTGCTACCATTCAGTAGCATTTTCTAAGAATGTTTCAATGATGTATCACAAGGTGGGTATTGCCATTTGAAATTATTTAGATGGGGTACCTAGAGGGTTAAATGAGGAAGGTTACCTTATGAGTTATGCTAATTGTTCCACCATATTGTAGAAACGTTTTCTAGAATAGTTCAATGTCTATTTTACTTCCAGAGATGTAACACGTTGTACATTAACAAATTGACACATTCTATAGTTAAAAATGTGCGGGAAACTGCTCGTTGATCAAATATATATCATTGAAAATTATAAACTAAATGAAAAGTCTCAAGTATATGGTCGTATAGGATCTTCGAACGGCGATTAAAAAATATTTTTAATAATATGAAAACAAAATGTTTAAGGCATATGAATCCAAACAATATGTTACAGTGTTTCCAAATAGTAATATATAATTTTGAAACTACGAACAACTTATAGTTGCGAACTTTCTACTTACTACTTTAACAACAGGATCCAGTTTCAAATTCATTTATTTAAATCATTTATTTCTATACTTATTGGTAACACCTTAAGTTTCTTAAACAAGGGCATCATATCCGGTGGAGATATTTGATGGAGTATATTGGTTTGAAGACCAAATAACGGTGTGAGTGAAATATTGATGCTCTCATATAAAAACACATATTCTAGGCTTATTACGTAACTATTTTTACTACAAATTCGATTTCGCCAAAAAATAGCTTCTTATTAATCTAACTATTAATTAAGCTAAAGTTTTTTTTTTGTAGAAGCTACTAGTGTTCCCCTAAAATTTTCACCTTTATCTAAATTGACACAAGAACTATTTACTAATGAAACCAATCCGACAGGATCTTCCACGAATGTTGCAAAATGGTGGGAATTTCCCTAATTGAAATAAATAAATTAAATCCATCCTAATCATTCAAATATCCGGTTACACGAGATTTTTTCCAAAGCTCTTTGTGATAGTGCCGCAGTTAATTTAACAAAATATCCCATTAATTGGCATTTATAATAATCCCACCTTCACGTTTATTGATTTCGCGTTACGTCATCCGTTTCTTATAGCGTTAGTTCTTAGCAGAGTTTGATAGTTGTAATTATACTACCCTCAATCAACAAGGGTAGTTCGCAGTCGTTCGAAATTGGCAAGGGCAGCGAAAGAAACTTTGCCATGCTGGAAACTAAGTAAACGAGAGGAGCACCAGCAATCAACACTTAATTTAGCTTAGTATCATTATAACAAGCTGAAGTCATCAGAACTGGACATGTGCAGGGAGGGGTAATCCAATACATGGTCCACATCAGACACGCGCTCCCCTGCGTCTAATGAACTGGCCGCCATCATCCCACGGCAAATATACTGCATATTGAGGTATTAACATTTATCGTGCCGCATCCCATAAACTTTTGTGGACTTCCTTCACGTATCCCACATTCCCAGTTTTCTGCAGCCTTTGGGCGCAGAAGTGCGTTAAGGTTGCTGTTTGTAGAATTTCATATTATATAGCCAGGGGTGGCGGTTATGGTTTTTCCCTTTTTACAGTCGTTCGTGATTAGCGCTCCGCTCTATAAATGGCCTTTCATGTCTTATGTAGTCCCATCAAACGCATAAATTAATTAGCTCTAATTACTACTTGTGACAGAAAAACGCAATAAATAATTTCAGGAATTAATGAAATCACACGCACGTACGTTTATCACAATAAAGTATAAATGCAAACATGTTACAGTAAATGGTTTAGAAAATGTATAGTGGAGGAAAATATTTCATATTCAGATGCTATAATAATCTGACTGCAAATTACTGTTAGAATAACTGCTTTTAAAAAGACACAAGATACTATTTTCCACAAATTTAATTAAAGCCTAACCTTAGATATAAACTATTTTTTGATCCAGTACGCCAACAAAACACAACTTAACAATTCTTACGCACTTGTTAGAATAATTAAATCAAGACCAGTTGTCTAATATACTAAACAAAATCGCTCAATTGAACATTTGAAGACACTAATGCTGGATGTATAGGATTAAATTAAAGGATTTATTCGTAGCGCTGGTGGGTTTTCTATTATCTGTGTTGTTTGTGGTAATCCAGTAACTGTAATAATTTGTATCTTTATGATGTTATGTAGCTTATGGGAAATTTATGTAAAACCTTAAAAATAACATAATTACTGGCAAAATGTTTATACAAACATATGTTTGGATAGTTTAGGCAAATTTATGAAGCGAAAAAGTAGCTCCTAGATTTTCCGCTACAGCTGCTGTTTTTAGTAGCTCGTTACTGCTACAAGATACTTTTTGTTTCAAATACAGGGCTATTACACAGCTTCAAAAGCAAGTAGCGCATCCCAAACTTGCCACAATCCTTACAAGTAAGGGTTTTAAACAATAAATAGTAATAACAACACGACAAACCACTTTAGAAAACATCAGCTTTTTCTCTCAAAAATTACTTAACATTGCAATTTATTAAAACATTGCAGTTATATTTAAATAAACTGTTTTATTAATGATAATACAAACAACAGCCAATATACAACCAAACTGTTATTTGGGATGTAATAAAACCTCTTATCTCAACAATTGAAGAGCTGTATATAGTCCCGAAATACTACAGATGCAGAGTATACATTGTATTACGATTCCTCAATGTCTGCAAAATATTCTTCAACGACTTGTTTTACTCCACTGATACATATTTGTTCACAAAATTATTCTCTCAGCCGTGGGAATAGATTCAAGTTAGATGGAGCTAAACGGTAGATACATATGGCAGCAAATCGTTCTGCGAAGGAAACGACACTTGTATGGGAACGTGCGTTGTCTGATTGAAACATGATTTTTTCTCATCGCATCCTTTTCATGAATATATCTTCAGTTGACTCCTGTTATTCATGATAATCTATCCCTTTAACATCCTTAAAAATACAACAAACTGCACAGACATTGGTTTTACGTTGTGTCCTTATTTTATTTGTTTTGTTTTGGTTGTACAGTACCTAGTGCATCTAAATTTCATCTTTGATTGTAAAAAGTAGCTGTTGTTGTTAGCAGAAGCGGCATCGATATTGCGGATGGCTTTTTCATAGTCTATTCTTTAGTTAAAATATTAAGTATTAGTTGATATCAGACACCTGCCGCCTTAGCAACTTCAGACGGCTTTAATCGGCGATGCTCCAACACCAAACCATGGATTTTTAAAATAATTTCTGGTGTGGTTGGAGGTACATTGTAAGATTTGCCTTCCGAACTTTTACGACCAAATTTAAATTCGATATCCACTGAAATACAGTCGAAAATGAAGGAACAAAAGCCGCTAAGTTTTCTTCGTATCTATGTGAATCAATATCTTTGCCAGACATTGTTAAACAAAATATTTAATTACATTATTCATTTTCATTTAATACTTTTATATAAACAATATCTATACTATTCAACTACTTGACAGAATGACTTGATATTTATTAGCTTTTTTTAACTACTAACGCCGTTTATACTTTATTCAAATGATGAGATAATACTGATTCGGTCGCATATAGCAACAAATAATGCTCTTCCTTATTTCTCTTTGAGGTCAGTTTGTAATAGTTCTTCCTTTTACTAAAATATCGTAATCGTATTGCTTTACAGTTACGGTAGTTTTAAATGCGATTAAGGATTTGCATGATGGAGGAATAAGTTGTATAAGAATCGAGCCTTGCGCGCGCAAGAAAAGCAGAAAATCTTGTGGAACGCATTAGTATGCAAGCTGAAACCAATGAGCATAAATAAATTAGCTACTATGCCTGGTCACTCAAGTTTCTTAACGCAGTTTTATCATACATACAGCTTTTCTATTATTATTAATGTGGCAGTTTCTAGCTTTTCTGACTTCCTTACTGTCGCTGTTGGTGTTATTACAAGATTAATGATTGGGTGGCCATCACAGACTCTACGCTTACAGTGATTGAGCTTTTTAAAGTTGAGTTGTTCCTACATTAGAATAAATAATAATTTACTCCGCGACAGTGCATAACATCTACCATTACATTCGTTTTCTCCTATAACTTATTGTATTAGTTTTTTACGTTTACTTGAAAGTGCAAATTGCACCGTAAAGAAATCTTGTTTGTTCTATTAATTTTATTTATGAGTACACCCACCAAATTTAAATTTTTGGTTTTTCTGCTTATATTGCGTTTCTATAAATTCTTTGGCACTCTGCTATACTGTATTTTTGAATTGCCTTTAAAGTAGTTAGTACTTTTTCATTGCTGTATTTTACATATACATAAATAGGTACAAATATTAAATCCGATGGTAGATTACAGTATATACAAACTAGGAAAAACATTTCTTTGGCAATGGGACCCTTAAGATATGAGAAAATAATAATTGAAAATTTGACCCAAAATTGTTTGAGTTCAAAGACATGTTATACAAAGGAGAGTAAGATAGAAGTGCAAAAAATTTCTTATCACCTGCCACAATCCAATACTATTATGTAGGTCAGTAATTTCTATTCAG
>JABXWE010027881.1:0-13781 GCA_014611495.1 Limonius californicus
CTGTATTAAATACCTTGTATACTAATTTTGGAAAAAATGAATATCGTACTTTATTCTTCTGAAAGATAATTCATAACTCTTATTTTTATCCCTTTAAAAGGTTCATATGATTATAGTAAACACAAATTTAAATCAGCGGACCTAAAAACCCCCAGGAAACGATTCTTGAACGTGTAAACTCTAATTAGTGTGAATTTCCGTCAACTCGTAACTTGAACTTGATCCCCCGAGGGACTTTTTCGCAAATGATACAAAAAATTTTTGAAATCGGTTGAGAAATGGAAGCTCTAGGGAGTTTTGGGACTACAGCGTGCGAAAAGCCCCAGTGTGCGACGCCTAACATCGTCTAAATTTATTTTTTATTATTGTTCTAATTTCGAGTGACAGTAAGAATATAACTTCCTTTACCCGTATACGACAAAACCGCATTTCCCCAGATAAAATCGCCCTGTACACGTTAGTACAGTATTAACAATACAATAGCTTCTATATTATACAAATCTAGGTATGATGCGCTATTATTAAAAATTTAGTTATAAAGACGAGCTCCGCTACGTTGCCAAATCTTCGGATCTCGTTTTGGTTAAAAACCTCATCGAACCAGCTGTATATACACTCGACTCACGAGCGCACTCTGTGTGGCCATTTGTGAACTATGGGTGTATAAAATCTGAAAAAAACGCCAAAACGAGATCCACCTTAAAATGTAAAATTAAGAATTCTATGTCACCGACGTACGCATTAGAGTTTATATACACGCTAAGCAAGGCGAGATCCGAAAATGGATCTCGGCTTTCCAAAATGATCTCACCTTGGCTAACATTTATCTAAAAATGATCTCACCTTTCCCTTTTATAAGTATATATATATATATATAAGCGAAGAAATGATGTTTTAAAAAAGTGGACCAACTCTCAGTATCTACATCAATGGCAAACGACACACGAATGTTTTGCTGTACCAAATTTCGATAAGATCCCTGTAGCCAAAATATCTTTGATGTCCTGTATTTCTAAAACGGTGCGTTTCCGGCCAGAGCTTAATTACCAAAAAATGTTACATATGATCCCCTTACATACGTTTAAACGCTTAACATGATCACGTAAAAGCCCTGTATAGATTATGAATATTGTACAAGCACATTATTATTGTGATACGAATTTATAAAGTATTTAGTCAATTCTCTCACCCCAAGACGGTTCTTAATCAAAAATTTCTGCGTATGGAATTTACAGTATCTATTCAGTAGCAGCAGCAGAAAAATTTAAAAAAAACTTCGCATGTAGTTATTCATTGGTCATCAATAAATACTGCGTAACTTTACAAAATGATATTGCGACGATGAATCAAGCGTAAATAATCTCCGTCACTTACATATCCTAATTTGAAAGTCATTGTGCACTTTTAAACAACAATTTGACACTTTTCATTACTATTTTATTACCTACATTTATGTTTGCTTAAACTCACCAACATCTCTCTCCCCCTTTCTCTTGAAACATCGCTATAGAACGTCGTAGTTAATTAAATAACAACAGTAGCAGTAATAAGGAACGGCACTTAAACGAAGGAGATACTTAGAAAAATAATAAAGCTAATAAAGCAATAAAAAGTAGAACATCCGGATACGCTCGCAGATGCCATAAACTTTCTGTATTTCCTCAAAAATGTTTATTGGGGAGCTTTATGGATACTTTTACGAAATTAGAAACTAGAAACGAATAGGAATGACTGAGATTAAAGTAAATCCGAACTGCAAATCTATACTAACTAATATGTAACAGAAAAATTCATTTAGTTATACATACAGAGCGTCCTAGAAGGGACGCGATAAGTTTCTAGCATATATGATTATATATGCTGCCAATACATCCTTTAATGGTTTTATTTTACCTTGCACGGTACATTTTCTTTTCTATTTTTTAAACGTCTTGGTGAATTCTATAATAATTTAAAGATTTTAATTTTGCTCAAGTGCGGAAAATGCTTTTAACAGCAACACATTATTTCTACATGTTAATACTACCTACATCAAAGAAAATTTAATATACCATTTGCATCAAATCAAGGAAGTAATTAATCTGAAAAAAACTTATTTTTATAAACATATCCGTTCGAATTCTACTACTGTCAACTAGTACGAATAAATGTAAAAGTAAGATATAAAATTACAATATTGGTGTTTTGATTTAGCTAAAATTAATTGACATGGCAACCACGTAACTGATTGTAACTGACTGTTTCCCCTTAAAAGAACGGAAAATTAAACTTGAACTCACAAACGACCAAACCGCGTTCTAACAGTACATTATTTTATGGAGGAGATACAGCATATGTTAAATTTACAAACACTTATCTGGTGGTGACACATCCTATTTTATCGACTGTAACATGAACTCTTGTCATTTATACGGTGCACCTTTTTAACTTGTATCTTGTGCAACATATTGTGTCTATAGGATGGTACTAAGCAATGCTTAATTTATTTAAGAACAGTAATATTAAACAAAAACCATGCGAATAACTAATATAGCACACCAAGACTAAGTTCGAAACGTATATTGAAACTTTACTTTATCCATAACAACATTCATTTACGTCACGTATCAAAGAAATAAAAACGAATAGGATTTATTAATACATATGCGTTTACTTATAGGGTCATAAATACCATAGAGAAAAGTTTTAAAAACAAAAAAGTCTGCTCAGCAATCTTCTTAGATGTTGCCAAGGTTTCTGATAAAGTTTGGGGTCAAGGACTATATCATAAACTACACAAAAATCGGCCTAAACAATTTGCTGAACTACTGAAGCCTTACATAGCAAACAGACTATTCAGGATCAGTGAAGAAGAGGAATACTTCGACTTATACGAAATTAAGGCAGGGGTATCACAAGGCATTGTACTGGGGCAATACTAAACCTATTGTAAACTAAGGACATCCCGTCAATCAATGAGATAACAATAGCCACGTTTGCAGACGACACAGCAATACTAGCGGTAGGCGAAGGAATTGAAGAAACGGCAAAAACATTGCAAACCACAAACCAGGTGGACAGATGGACAAAACGATAGAGAATAAAACTAAACGGAAGCAAGTCAGTGCATGTCAACTTCATGAACAAGAATGATGATTACGGGCTAGTGACACTCAACAACAGCATCATACTGAGTGCTACTGCAGTTAAGTATATTGGAATTAACTTGGATGCGAAACTACGATGAAAAGAGCATATAAAGAGGGAAAGAGAAGAACTAAATATAAAATATAGGAAAATATATTGGCTGCTGTGAAGAATCTCACAACTTTCAATACATAACAATTTACTTCTGTACAATCAAGTTTTACAACCAGTATCGAAATACGGTTGTCAACTTAGCACCAACAAAACTAACATCAAACAAATTCAAAATTTCCAGAACAAGGTGCTGAGGTATATCGTAGATGCACCCTGGTACGTTCAAAACAGTGATATCCACAGGGATCTAGGGATAGAAACCGTGATGGAAGAAATAAAGTACATTACCCAGAACATGAAACCAGGCTTCATCACCGCGTAAACGTTTGGGTAATCCAGCTCCTCGACAATGCAGATCTAGTGAGAAGGCTCAAGAGGACCAAACCATTTGAGCTAGTGTAAAAAGATGTAAAAGTGTCAGTGAAAAAAGCAGGCTAAAAGTGAAGTGGTAATACACAAAAAAAGTGTTGCAAGACAGAACTGAGAAGATACGAGTGGGTAAATTCTTAGCATAATCATTTATTTCATTTAAGTTAGATCAAAATTGCGGGTTAGTTTTTTAGGCTAGTTGCTGTGTAACACCTTATAATAGGAGTAATAAAAAATCTGTGTTTACTTATTAAGGAAATAGTGTATTACGCAAAGTTTCAAAGAAATTGGAATAATAGAAGACTATAGATATTTCCTTGAGGCACACCGAAGTATTAAACAAATGGATGCGGTGAAAAACAATTTATGCAAATACTTTGTCTTATTTTAGAGAAATATGATTAAAGGATAAGTTATTAATAAATATTAAATTATGTGAAAGTATAGTTTTATTTACAGTATCAGCCAGTTTTGACGTTTTCTAAAGCAACAGAAACTATTGAATAATATATTTTAATCAATTGCTATTGAAGGTTTATTAATAATCCAATTTTTTAATAGAACGTGGTTAGTTAATATGTGATCTAATACGTTTAATTGCAGTTTTATTAACCCTGGCAACAATATTTATATATATAAATATATATATATATATATATAATAAGATACTGTGTCCATAATTGGTTACTTGAAATTTAGGAACTTCTATATTTTTGTGAATTTCGATTTCATATAAAATATTATAGTCTTTAGAATGTATTGCAAATTTCTTTATCGAATGTACAACACAAAGTTAAAACTCCATAGTCATATCCTTACCTTCTATTTTTAATAATAATCAAAAGAGCCTAATGTTGTGTAAATCTAATCAAAATAATACATTAAAAAATGAATTTAATCATACGAACCAGGGTATGCGAGACATGCTTCCGCTACACTTTTTATTAGACGGCGCGATTAAACGGAAACTTCATAACGGTCACCTTTGATACAGAACCTGTACAGTAACGGCAACTTTGCAAATTATAACCTCATCAAAGGCATGCAATTTTTATGTCAAAGACCACCGGGTTTAATTTTTATTAATTGCATCCTAAAAGATACAGGAAAATTCTTTAATGATACAGGAAATTATGGAAACATTATGTTTAGAATTTCCCATAATATTGGACTGTTTCTACATGTTTATGAAAGTACTTATATAATAATAATAATGGTGAGGATCTATACCCCATGAAGGAGTTTGGCCTGCGAGGTGGAAGATCTCATGTATCATTAATTTCACATCCGGTTGTCGTGTGCCAAATTAATGATATGTGGTGATCTTATGGGCATCACGTATTAAACAACCGCATTATTACCCCTTGTTCATTCGAATGTAGGTACCCATATAGTAAGTTCCAAATTCAAAAGACGGTAACAGAAACCACTCGAAAACGATAAGCACCATAACTTCGACTAAATGGAAAAAACATTGTTTTTTGGAAGACCATACAGTCTATTTATCAGAATTAATAAGCTGTATATTAATTGTAACTCTTCAACTGTACGTAACAAAACAAGCTTGTTGTTTAAAGAGAGTATAACTGCAAACAAATCAATGTAGATTAAAACCGGACGCTGGTCTTTATTGTGTTCTAAATGACAAATATTATGCACCCATTATCCTAAGTAGTAAACAAACAGGAAATGAAGATGCGGGAGACAATTTCTTAAATGACAAATGTCTGATCCACAATAACGTAGATCCGCTAATTTTTTACTAAACCCTGCAAAATTAGAACCAGTAGTCATCCTAACAGGTTCTTGCAAATTAAAGTGTTTCAGCAAAAACTAAATAAAATACAGACCCTACTGTGCAAGTAACCATTCTGTAGTTATTATGCTGTACGTAGTAGCAGTATATAAAAGTCTAGAAATAAACCGCAATTATGATGAAAGTAACCATCTTAGACAAAATTAATTTTACGTTTGTTTACTTGAATTTCCTTTAAACTTCGCGATTTATTTCAGGAAGGTCCTTATTTAACCTACTTATTGTATTTTTATATATTGATATAAAATTTCACATACGTTTTTCAGCGGTTTACAAGGAAATCTTGTTAAAAATTTGGAGAGTAAAATATCGTTTATTCATTATCAAGTACGTCTCAACTGTAAGTATGGATGTAGATAAGGCTTTTCCAAATTTAAAAATATTAACCTGCCATGGAAATGTGTTTTACTTGGCAAACTGAAAAATGCTTGTTTATTAATTAAATAAATTAACTGCAATGCGTATTTTATTGTTATTACTAAATACATTTTATTAATTTGTTTATTTGGTATTTGTCGAGAAAAATAATTTTCAATTACGTTAAATATTCAGGGAAAATGTTTTCCTTATTTATACATACAAGTATGATGAAACTTTTAATATTTTACATATTTTTGAAGCTTTTTGGTAGCGTCTTGATACTTATTTTTTTATATTTTTAAGCATTTTTCGGCGCTATTTTAAACTATCTTGTACTAAAAAGACCGCACTCTTATCATTAGCAGTCACTTAAGATTACGAATACGCGAAATTTTTATTTATGAGAAGTTATAAGAACTGTAGTACCTACACCGCCATCATTGCACATTTGTACTATATTTATTTCATATTTAGTAATACAAAAGAATGCAATTTTAGGTCTACAGAGCCCAATATTTAACACTAAATTTCTTCTTAGAGTGCCTTATCTCTTACGAGACGTCGCGATCTTCTCTCCTATGCCTGCGTTGCGCGTTTAGAGTGTCACAGACATAGAAGACCTACAGCTTAACGTGAGCTCCGAACCGCGGGAAGTGAGAAGATTTACTAGGCAGAATACGTCGCTGGTTTGCCATTGCCTTGCGAGGAAGAACGGCCGTTAAAAATCCGTATTCCGTATTCCGGTACTGGGAATTGAATCCAGGACCTTCAGCGTAGAAGACTAACGCGCTGTTATTTCCTTGTTAATTTCAGTTACAATTTTCAGCATTTGCAGCAATACTTCCTCGACAAGTTGAAGGTTTAATAATAGCTAGTGATGGGAATAATCGAATGATTTCAATAATCAAATGATTAGTATTCGAATGGTTTTAATAATCGAGATATTCGGCAATGCGACAAATTTCTCGCATCCGTTCGAATGACGGCTCTCTGACACAACCGCTCTTGTCTTAAATAGTTTTTTCGGTTTTCGACTGGATTCTGTTCTGTATTTATTTAAATTTCGCACATTGTAAGATTAACCTGAGTGTAAATGCCGTTTCATGGGTTTACGTCTTATATTAGTCATTAAATATTAACGATATTTCTAATTATTTTATGATAATTAATTAATTGTTTATATCTTTATAAGCGTTATCATGACGACCAATTTAGTTGCTAAATTGTTTAAACGGAAAGCTAATATGAGAATCCGAACAGATTACCAATGACTGTAATTGATTAAGATTGAAAAATTTGGTTTATTTGATATTTTTAAAAAGTAACATAAATTGCCGTAATTATTTTATTTATTTATCTAGTTAACGACAATAATATATTTAATTGAATAATGATCATTCTAAGGGATTCTACAATTAATAATTTTGAATTTGAGTATGGAAAAGTAGAAATAAATAATCGTAACTTAAGCCTGCCCGGTTCGTAATTATAAAAAATGATTTCGCTAACTAAGCTGCACATGCATCATACAAAACAAGTCAATTATGTTACTTTCTAGTTTATCTTTTAGTATATTCTCGAATTGCAGATTAATTCGAATACTATCCAAATTATATACCGACACAAGCGATATTTCGACTACCGGTCGAACAACGATAGTAATCCGAGAAGTTTTTATCATTCGAATGAATTACCCGCATTTCGGAGATGCATGCATAATCGATTATTTCGAATTGGGCATTCGAGATGCGCGCGTCGCTACGAACGTATTCGAGAAGTTTTTATCATTCGAATTAATTACTTGTATCTCGAGATATATGCTTAATCGAATATTGCGAAGGATTTCATTCGAGATTCGCGCTTCGCTAATAACAGGAGGTCAAACCATTCCATTACGACAATTTCACACATTTCTGGAAGACCTTACATATATACGAACTACGGTAATGAATAAAAAACGTTTTATAGTCTACGCGTCCTTCTATAAAATTCATGGGATACTTTAACAAAAATATATTTTGGCACTTCTTAATTCAAAAATTCATTATTATTGCAATTGTTTAATCTAGGCAATTTCGTATCTTAAAATTAGAATTTGCTAGTGACTTTAATTAACTTATTGACAGACGGACTTTAAAGTTGAAATTTCAAAGAAATTGTGTGGGATATACTTTTCACCCTAGAGACTTTGGAAAAAGCATTCGAATTGAATTTAGACTTCTTACAAAATAAGATTTAAAAATATACATTTCCACTTTGGAATAATGTTTATACTATTTATAGGATCATGCAATGCTTGTTGGGCGTAACTATATATATCTAAATTTTATAACAATCCCTCAAATTTATTTTTTAATATTTATAATTTCTGAGTTATAGAGCGCATTCTCACGGTCATCCCGGAAGCATCACTATTTTTTTTGCTGGAAATCTAAAACCTCCGTATCTATAATTTTCATGTTTACAGTATGTTTCCATACTAAGAATATAGCAAAGTAATAAAGCAACAATAAATTTTCTCCCAATAGTATCTTGTATTTTGAGTTATAATTGCGGTATCCATGCTGTTACTGCTACTTTCGACATTTTGATCTCGATTACGCGCAAGATATTCAGGACCGTGGATTCTGTTGCGCTAGTGTAAAGTGTCTATGTAAGCAGACGAAAATGTAGACAGAAGCAGTAACGGAAGCAGCACCACCTATGGCGCTGCTCCAACCCGGATATCATGTAACTTGAATTTAATAGCTCTCTCAGTAAACCCGGAAATAAAGTGTATTTTACTTCTGTAAATAGCACGTTCATTTTGTGTTTTTTTCTTCTAAAATTATAATTTTGGTCAGGTTTGCGAAATATTTTGTAAGCCGAAGCTGCAACTACCGCGAAATGTTATATTTCCTGATAAGTTCATGTAAAATGAAATATATCTTGTTTACCAGGACTTCGCGTTCCACCGTAAACGAGTTTGGAAGCCTTGCCAAACTGCTTGCTGGGAGGAATTTTACACCTAAGTTTTTCCCAGCAATATTATTCTAATAAATCAGCTGCACTTTATGTCGCTACAAGTGCGCTCTGCACATGAAGCTTCAAAGCACGTAAGCTGTTGAATTTTCTCGAGCGCAGCCAATTACTTTTAAATCCTGTTTGTGACATAAACATGCTAGGAGGAGATAAGGTTTGAAAAGTGCAGAGCAAATGCAAATCTACAAGATAGGTGTGTGGGAGTACAAGGAGAGCCACGTTTCGCCATAATTTAGTAATGACAAATAAAGCCCCACTAAAACACGACAGTCAGCGTTGTGTCCTGCTTGCAAACACTATTAAAACTACATTATTCATGGTTTACTCCTGTAAGCTGTTGTCTTACACGTGCCTGGCTGATGTTAAGGTTACATCGATCTCGTTCCGGGGATGGCGGCATTTGTATGCACCGTCTCGTCTTGGTAAGCCAAGAAATAGAGGTGTCTTGTTTAAAGAAGTGCTCATTATCAACACAAAAGCACTTGCGTTCCCATTTATACTTCTCCAGTCGTTGCTTATTGTAATCTAGAATTAGCCCCTCGGGAAAGTCAACACTCCATCTAAATTATGCGGAATTATGTCTTTCTGTTGCCCGCCGGTTGTAATACACGCTAACGACGTGACGTTACACAATCCGCAAGAAGGGCTTTGGGAAAATTTCTGCCATGGTTTAAGAACTTCACGCAAAACTACCCGCGTAACTGCTTTAAAGTTAGGAAAGACATCTGGTTTACGAGTGCGAGACCGTAAAACGGATGCGCCAAAATTATACCCGGTAGATTTGCTCACTGGGTTTTTTCGTTTTCTCTATTTGTAAAAAAAATCGACGACGTGATGTTAGGGATAATGCGTTTCAGGACTTAAGGAAGTCAATAGAAAGCTATCTGATGTAAAAGGTTGTGATGGACACTGTAAAACACCTCATAAATTCATTGAGTGGCAAGCATTTAGCTCATTTTCATCACAACTAAAATATTATTCCAGTATGCTGCGTGATTAAATAAAATTAGTGAAATTGACAAGAAATTACAAAAATATTACGAAACTTTTCTTGAAAACAGGGTGTAAGATATGCAGTATTCGTACGAAAGAGTGGTTTTATATTTCTTCCTATTTCTGTTTGTTCGATGAGGTTCTCTATAATTTTCTGGATTTTAAAAATTATTGTCTTATATTCAATAAATAATGATGTATAATTTGCGCAGAATATATATTTATGCAAACTATAGATGTAAATGCAAAATTAAGTTTATTAGATGGAGTAAGCAATTTCATTGGAACTGACTAAATTAATCGTAGACAAAATAAGTATATCAATTGTCTGATGAATAACGTATTAATTTAACATTCTGTATGACCCGAAAGTGGTTGTCGCTCAAAAATATCAGGTTATTTCGGAAACAACTTTAGAGCACAAATTAAATCTATCTTAAATTTGAATAATCATTAAGTAAACTAGGAACTCGAACAATCAGAAGTACATTTTCTGTTTAAATGATAATTAACTATCACAACATCAGAAAAAACTATTGAATAATAAAACAATCGATAGTATAGTTCCGTGGTCGTACATGTAAACAACATATTAACTAAGGAAGCGAACTTTTTAATAATAAAAAAGCAAGCAAGTATTTAATTAAACAATCCATTGCAAATGCAATCTACAACAATCCAACAATTAAATCATTAAATTGTTAATTAATAATACTTTAACAGCTTTATCGGTCCACTGCTGGGTACCAGCCCCATTTATGCCACGTGTTTAGCGCTAAGGTAGAAACACGGAAGGAATGGACCTACAGTTTAACGTTCAATCCGGACGACATATATTTCTGATAAGGTTCAGGCGTTAGGACGATAATTAATCATATAAGAGAACAATTCTACAACGCACTACTCTAATAACTAGGCTTAGGATAATTATGCATTAAAAAACTTCAAAATATGCATGCAAATATGCATCAAAGACATCCAAAATATGCACTAAAAGTCAACTAATTAGAAAAAAAAACATTAACGTTATATCAATACAATTTATTTTTCCACAAAAATGTTTTAAAGGCAAAATTATTTAACTAAAATTAACCAAAAAACACAAAGTTACATTTAAAATTAATTAAATTATAAAAACAAATCATAATTGCACTTAGCAACAACGTGGTGTAATACATTTTCGAATGTAAATTTGTGCCTGTTGTCAGTGAGAATATTTTTGTACAGTGAGGAGACTCTCTCGACATCACACGATACGGTTGGTACAAATTCATAATTTACAATGTCAATGATATTTAAATGTTCATTTCTAAAAAAGGGCTATTTCATTTTGCAACACCCCGCTTGCATTCTTCAGTTGTTGATAGCCCGTATTTTTTGACAGCACTTCGTTTAATTTATTAATGAAATCCTTTTTATTGAATTTAGTTAAACCCTTAACCATATCTTTTACTATTTCAATGCTGTCTTGTAATCCATTCGCTTCTACTTTAGAGATTGCAGTTGAAATGCAAGCCAAATTAGCTCGAATAAAAATCAAATCTTCTCGAACACCTCTCGGTATACCCTGTGCTTCTTCAATGCCCTGCACTTCTTCAGAGTCGAATTCATTAACAACTTTCTTCAGAATTTCAAAATTATCAGTGTAATACACAGCAGCGTCGATAAAAATTCCTCATCTTGTAATTATTGGTGCGGGCGGAAGTGGAACGTCCCCCGCAACTTCCTGAAACTTCTACACACGACTCGGTGCTTTGAGAAAAATCTTCGATATCAGCACGTTAACGTTTGAATAAAGAATGCCAACTAAGTCAGCTACTCGGTGTTAACCATCTGCTAAACAGGTCACCTCTTTCATGTTTGGATGCAAAATCTGCAGTACTCGCATTGCTTTGCACATATATGGTGGAGCATCTCTAAAAACCACTAGCACCTTTTCATATAAAATTCCTGATGGCCACAATAAGCTTAGAGAGTGGTTGATAAAAGCAGCAATTGTTGAACGGTTTACTTTGTCCAAGACTTTTAAAGTCAGCACTTATGATTTATTTTTTCTTCGTTAACCCCTAATATACCAAACATAAAATAAGCGTAATCTTTGTTCCGCATCGGTTGTTTCATCCAAAGACACCCAAATACTGCGATCCTTTACTTTTGCTCTTAGTTGCTGTAATGTTACTGCATATAACTGGGAAACATAACTTTTTTTTAATGTTGATTCGTCTAGAATATTCTGTTTCGTGTACTTTTTCTAAAATTGCAAAGAATTTCCTTCTTTAATTTAGCCAACCGAATATCAGCGCAAATAACAGCCTTATAAATTTATTTATTAAACTCTGAACGTTGAAGTCCATGTCTTGGTAAAGCAGAAATTAACACTTGACGTTAGATATTCTCCCTTTTTCGATTTTTATTACTTGCATGTTTTCCGGTTTGAAAATGTTGCGTAGCTTGGAACTTTTTGATTGCCGCAACAGGAACTTCGTAGTATTTACAAAATAACAGACGCCCATCTATTGTGAAATCATAACAGTTTCTCAAGAACTAGTTTAAAGTAGCATTCATACACTTTTTTTCTTTCGGCATCTTGAAGATTAACACACTATTCGAACTAGTAGACAACTGATTGTTGCTGAAATGATGAATTGTTAAACTTTCAACTTTCACAGGTTTTCCCGTTAACGTAACAGGGTTACTCAAACCCTGGTAATAGTCTTAGCATTTCCAAGGATACTGGTTTTTCGATGCTTAACAACTAAGAAAGTACCCACCTATTTAAAATACGGAATGAATGAGTTTACAAGATTATTTAAAATTTCTGAAAACTCCTAGACTGCTTGACGAAATGTGTTTATACTTGATAAGAAAAAATTGTATAAATATGCAATTTAAACAGACAAATGCTGCATATTATGCATTAATGCTCAAAACAATTAAAATATGCATAATATTACCATGCAAGTATGCAAATGCATAATTATCCTAAGCCTACTTATAACTAATGAATCAAATAATTATTACTCAATTAACAGCCTTTTGGGAACACCGCTGAGCGTCGGTTTCTGCTCTGCCACATACTCCTCCTTTAGCGCCAAGGTAAAAGCACCGGGCACCAACAGTTTAATGTTGAATTCGAACAACATAAATTCTTAATAAGCTTCAGGCGCTAAGAAGTTGATTAATCATACAAGATATAATAATTATTTTAACAACTAATGAGTCAAATAATTATTACTCAAATAAATATTACTAAAACAATAGGCTGAACAACCGAATAGTCAAGCGGTTAATCAGACGATATATTAAGTAAGTGACTAACAGCTGGCACAAACTGTCAGTTGAATATCTAAGCTATTTATTAATCAATTAAGAAAATATAGCTTCAGTTGCTTATCCAAAGAATTAATTAATAATTCAAAATCAAACTAATGATTACAGAAAAAATTAATAAGAGAAAAAAGAAGAAGGTATTTAATTAAACTATCCAATAATTAATCACCAAATCTTTAATTAATTGTAAATAAAAATAATCACACAATTAGCTACAATTAATCAATCAAATAATTTTTACTGAAATAAATAATTACCGAAACAATGGAATTAACAGCAACCGAATAGTCAAACAAGCTATTAATTAGACCATAAAGTAAGTAAGTAATTGATTGAGGGAATAATCAATCAAATATCTTAATATTTATGTATGCAATATATTTGCTTATTATGTGTCGATTAGTATTCAGTTAATTACTTATTAATTAATTAATAAGAACTAGAAACTCCAACGAATGATTGAATAAGTACGGAGTGAATAATTGGACGATCATCAATAGAACTATTTAAAAATTAAATAAGAATTTTTTAAGGAATCATGGGGTTGATTGGGCAACGTTATGATTCCCATCCCACCCGGCTTATCGTAGATTAGCGCACCTATATATGTATACGTATACGTATCGCCTATACGCGAATATAACATTCACCA
>JABXWE010027883.1:0-15807 GCA_014611495.1 Limonius californicus
TTTAAATGCAGTAAGAGAAGTAAGTGCACATTATTTAATTTGTAGTCCGTTAGAAATCTGAAATACGAATAGTAGTTAACGAAGGGATTATGTTTTGATTCTTACAGAGAGTTGCTGCAGCTTTAAACGTTAGTGCCAGAACAGTAGCTTCTGTTTCGCAAAGCGTTAAATCTGGCAACCTCTTGCGAAGTCCTAAAAGAACCAAGCTGCGAAAAAAGCCTGTCACCGATATCGATGGATTTGATCAAACGGCTATTCGTAATACGATTTACGATATGGTGAAAGACAGTAAGTGTCCATAATCTTATTAAATAACATTTTGATTTCTAACAACTATTTTTTTTAGAACAATATGTTAATTGTAAAACCCTTCTACAAGTTTTAAAAGGGAAAGATATTTTTTATGGTGGACTGACTTCCTTGTGGACAATTCTACGTAATCTTGGGTTTCGGTTCAAGAAGGATGATCCTCGAAGAGGTCTGATGGAATTGCCCAATATTGCATTTGCAAGAGTCCGTTTCCTGCAAGAATATGTCAGAAACCTGAAGTCTGAGAGTGGACTTCAATGTGTATTTTTAGACGAGACCTGGGTATTTGAAAATGGGACAGTATGCTCATCCTGGCAAGATTCTGATATACGCACCGTTCGCAAAATTAAGCCGGAAGGAAAACGGTAAATTAATTATAATATAAAGAAAAATAAAATTAATTAAATAATATTTTTTAAAGGTACATAATACTTCATGCCGGAAGCCGTCAAGGCTTTATTCCAGAGGCTTCAAGTATATTTTGTTCAAAAACCAAAGACCCAGATTACCATGGCGAAATGAACAAGGAAAATTTTTTGAAATGGTTTAAGAACCAATTATTAACAAAATTGGAAGAACCTTCCCTTATCATTATGGATAATGCAAGTTACCATAGTAGCTTGCTCGAAACAACACCAAACTCTGGTTGGAAAAAAGCAGAAATACAAAACTGGCTGCAAGAAAGAAACTTACAGTATCCAAAAGAAGCAATAAAAGTGACTTTGCTGGAAATTGTTGCACGGTTAGTGTCTAATTTACTCTAAATATTTTCTGTCTATGTTAATACAATAAGCACTATAATATTATGAACTGTTTTTAGAAATAAGCCCCCAAAAGTATATGCTGCCGATCAAATGGCAATAGAAGATGGCCACAGAGTGCTGCGGCTACCCCCCTACCATTGCATTTTCAACCCTATAGAAAAAATTTGGGGCATTGCCAAACAGCACTACAATAAACATATAGGCAGCGATGGTTGTGGAATGGTGAAATGCTTAGAAATGTGGCAGAAATCATTAGACGTGGTCACTCCGCAAATGTGGCAAAATACGGTGGAAAACACCAACAAAATAATTTTAGAATGGTGGAATAGGGAGATCGGCTTTGACAGAGATGATGTGACTCCACTAATAATTCATCTTGGGCCTCCCGGAGAATCCAGCGATGAGGACGAATATGATGACAGCGATTTTGAAGCTGATATTTAACATGCCCCCATTAAATATTCTATATTTTTCTATACGAATTGCCTTTTATTGTTTCTTAAATAACTATTATAAGCTAAATAAAATAATATTTCAATTTAGATTGTTCTTGGTAGTGAAGAATAATAAAATAAATAATGTTAAAGTAAGATAAGTGGAATTTTATTTCAACATCCAAAAGTTATCAAGATTAAAACTGAATATATTTGCTGATATTATGTACTCTAATAGGTTATTGACCATTTTGATTTACTTAAATTAAGAGGCTCTTAACTCATGGGGGTAGATAACAAATCTTTGAATAAACATTTATCACATGCTTGTTTGGTTGCATATTTTCATATTTCATTTTTATAAATGTAAATTTGGTGGGTTTTGTGACGTCACTGACATTCATGACGTGCGTGCACCCTCTCAGTGAAAGCAGTATATACTATCATCTGACTAGAACTCAAACAAGAATATAATTTTGAAGTCAATTTATTCTAGTAACCACGCAAAACCGTACAAATGTCAGCAGTGGCGTTTTGCTATAAAGAGTCAAAGAACCATGCTCTACCATAACACATCAGTCTCACATCATGTTGATTCTAGACCGGCCAGACACTGGACATCAGCCTTCGGAAATCCGACGAGCCGCAAGTAGAGGGTAGTGTTGGAAATGTTAAAACATATCAACCTGTTCATGGGTTTTCCTCTATCCTCTTCTCTCTCTCCGCCCTTGTCAGCCCTTCTCGCTCTCTCTCTTTCTCTCTCTCTCTCTTTCTAGCAGTCAGTTAATTGACTGGGAAACACATTTATATAATTTATAGAAGCGATTCCCTAAGATCCAATGGAAAGGTACATAATGTGACGGAATTGTAAAAAACTGGTATAACAATTAATTATTAAAGTTGTATTTTTCGCGTGCTACTTCGCAGTATTTATCTTCAGGATGTTGAAAAGTATTGTATTTATTTCTAGTTTACAGAATAAAAAGTTTCGCTTCTGAAATTCTAAGAAATTATTTTGATCTAAATATGAACTAACATTGTCAAGTTTTACCCATTACAGTAGTGTGTTTTTTACAAAAATTACTTTTGTTCTAGTTGAGAATATTTATTTAGTATATAGTTTCTCTTAGTTGTTAATATGGACCACTGTAATCCGAAATGTCAAATTATTTCTTCTGCTAGCTAAGAAATAATCTTTAACACACACGTTTATAGTTTTGCTGAAAAATAGAATAATTATCAGTAGCTTTCAACTTATTCAATTTCATACCATCGCGTAACTTTCTTGCTCCTCAAATTCTATTGTGACTCATAACGCCGATTTTCTAAACGCATTATGGGAAACACGTTCAAGATGAAATTTATCATGTAAAGGTCCATCACATAAAAATGTTAAATTCTACTTACTACAACTTGGTTGTTTTGAAGACATCGAAAATTAAAACATGATTAATGGACTGATTTTCATCAAGGGATTCGATATTTTTACAGAAACAAATAATCGAGCGTCGCATTGCAGAGATATAGCTATCAACTTTGTTTTTCTTATGGAACATCCTGTATATTATTGTATCTTCTGAATTTTCATCATTTTCTGCTTTCATCTATTGAAACATGTAAGATCTTATCTTTTATTGTTTACGAGGTATTGATAATTAAATAAATTAAACTGTATTTTTATTTGTTTGTAGATAATAATGAAGGATTGACATGGCAGCAGGCATAATATAAGAGAAGTTCATCAGCATCATCATCACCCAGCCTCCGTTTTCCACTGCTGGACATAGGCCTCCTCCAAAGTCTTCCATGTTTACCTTTCCTGAGCAATGGCTGTCCAATTGGGGGTTATCCCTTTTAAATCATCCGTCCGTCGGCTTGGGGATATGCCTCTGCTTCGTTTGTCTTGTCTAGGGCGCCACTCGATTATTTGCTTCGTCCATCTGTTGTCTCTAAAGCGTGCGACATATTCCGCCCATCGCCACTTCAGTTCCTTAATGTGCTTTAGGATGTCTTTTAGCCCTGTTCTTAAGCATATGGTGTTATTGGGATCCTATCTCATCGTGTGACTTCCAGCATGGTTCTCTCCATTGCACGTTGGGCCACTTTCAGCTTATTTGTTACCTTTCTAGTAAGAGTAAGTGTTTCAGCACCGTAGGTGATTACTGGCGCCACATATTGCTCAAACACTCGCTTTTTAAGCATATGGGTATCTCTTTGTTTTTAAAAGTTTCTTGGAGCCTGCCGAAGGCGGCCCATCCTAGACCTGTTCGTCTTTGGATCTCGCATGTTTGGTTGTCCCTACCCAATCTAATTTCATGGCTCAAGTATTTATTGTCATAAACCTGAGTTATGGTTTGTCCCGAGATACTGATTTTCCCAGCTGGTACTAGATTTGTCATAAACTTAGGTTTATCCATATTTATTTCTGTGCCAGTTCTTTCTGTAGCTTCCATTAATTCCCCCATCATCTTTGCGGCATTTCCGATGTTGTACGCCATTAGTAGGTACTATATCATCCGCAAATCTGAGGTGATTTAAATACTCGCCGTCCACTTTTATTCCGATGATATCCCAATTTAAAGATTTAAATGTGTACTCTAGCGTGGCCGTGAATACCTTCGGAGATATAGTATCACCCTGTCCTATTCCTCTCTCAATTGTAAAAGTTTTGGCCGATTCGTGGAGTTTAACTGTGGCTGTTGCGTTGCTGTATATGTATTGCACAACTTTAGCATATCTACTATCGATTCTGCACTGTTTTAAAACTGCTATTATTGCTGGGTGTTCTACGGTGTCAAAAGCTTTTTTAAAATCAACAAATATCAGTATCAAGGGTTTATTGTACTCGATGATCTTTGCTATCAGAGTTCTCAAGACCAACAGATGATCGTTTGGACCAAAACATCTTCGGAACCCGGCCTGCTCGCGAGGTTGATAAAAATCTAAACGTTTAGCTATTATTATCGTGAACAACTTATAGAGATGAGAGAAAAGACTGATTGATCTATAATTTGTGATGTCTGATGTGTTCCAAGCTTGAGGCGTGGCGGTATTATATAGACACATATTAAATAATTTTGATAATTTCTCCAATAGTTTTTCTCCTACTATTTTTATAGCCTCTATCGCCATCTCATCTTCCCCGGAGGCTTTTCCATTTTTCATTTCCTGTAAGCTTATTGCAATTTCCGCTGGCGTTATGTCTGGCATATCTTCGGAGCCCTGGTTTATCACTGGTTCTTCTTGCATTTGCAATTCGTCTCCTTTTTGTCTACTTTTGTATAGTTCCTTGAAGAATTCTTCTACTATGGTTAGCATTTAAGAGAAGTTACCTCATATTTAAACCGTCGGTACCTCGAATGTTCGGAAAATATGGTACCATTTCAATAATCGAATGATGAATGAACCTTTTTCGTAATTTTTTTATTATCATCTATGAGTATTTGCAATCTGTCATACAAAACAACAATATATATTACTTCTGTTTCATAATCGCATTATGCAAATTCTGCCATATACAGACAGTTTAGACCTGACATATTCATAAAATAGTAAAATTTTTCGGTGTCAAGCTACAGGATTTCAACTCTTACAGTATCCATTTTACACATCTTTCCGTCTACATAAACCATTAAATTAAGCTGACATTACACGCGTTAGGAATTTGCATAACTAACTTCTTTGTTGTTAATTTTGTATTAATTAAAGCTTCAAGCGTGACTAAAAACCTCAATGAAATGTTGTGTCTTGCCGCGATTTATAAATATTTGGAATAGTGAATATACTAAAATGCTAATTTGAAACAAGCAAGTACGTGAATTCAAGCATTTCAACAACCCTCGGAGTGTAAACCCCAGAGAATCACGTAAATACCTAAAATTAATTCGCGATTAAAATTAATTCTAACTTTGGAATTCCCATCACAAACAGCTGAAATACATTTGGCGAACTGCACCAGAATTATGATTATTAAATAAAATCTAGGAACTACTAATTTTTTGGTATAAATAACAGTGTTCATGCGAAAGTTTCTGCTATACTGTAATTGGTATGATGGTATATATATTTGTTCTGAAAGTTTGCCAAACAGGCCGGCATGTCGCATTGGCCGCTTAATTAAACCAATAAATCAATGCAGACCAGCAGGAACTGAAACTATTCCTATTTTGTATCTGCAGTCGCTCTGTACGTTTAACCACTAATAAATAGAAAAAAATTACCTGCATCATCATAAATAACAATTTTAATTTTCAGCAAAAAATGTAACTACCGAGGTAAATACTTTGTGTTGTTTTCATATACAAGGCAACATGTTATGTGCAATACAAATATCTCTTAAATTTATTTTATATTTTACATGTTTGGGTATCTCGCTGTACTTTAAGACAGCTTCCAGTATATATAACAAAACAATTTTTGTTTGTTAAAGTAAAACGTATGTATGTCATTTTCTTGTTTCAATGTTGTATTTTTTGTATTGCCATATTTGTATACTCTGCTGACTATATTTAGTGATAAATTCAAATTTATAATTTTTAGGAGGAAACCATACTGCAAAAACTATTTTTTCATGAAGGTGGATTTAAAAGAAGTGTACCCAGCATGGGGCAAATAATAATATTTACGCAACGTTCGCTATTAGATAATTAAAAATATATTTAAACGGACAAAATGCCTATTATGGTATATTAGGTATAATATTTTTAACATTATTTTCCGGGATGGGGTGCCACCAATTTCATTTGCATTGATCTTCTTCTTTCTATGCGTATAGGGAAATGGCCTGTCAATTAGCTACAATGAGTAGGTTCTGTGAACATTCTTTGCCTGGCAGAACGCTAACCTATCCCGTCTAATAGAGAAGAAAACTTCTACTACATGGTGTATAAGTGTCAAAGATGTTCTTATGATAACCGGGACCGACGGCGTTATGTGTCCTCGGAAGCACGATCGGTTGGATATGACACTACATCAGTTGATTTTTTTTATTATTTAGTATTATTAATAAGAGTGAATTCTACTATATAACTGCTTATGTATTTACACGTCTACTTTTATTCTACGAATAAATATTTAAATTACATCCTACCATAACAATATCATCCTTGCGATCGATTCTTATTAATTTATTTGGAAATTCAGCTCAGTAATATATATAATTATTGCCAATTCTTTCACCAGCCCCCATAATTTTATTATCAAATAGGTAACCATCGTGGAGATGCAAATTGTCAACTTACGAAATATGTTGAATTACGTAACTGTATTATAAATTAGAGGACTCATAGTGTGGATTCAGGAAAGGCAGAGGAGTGCAAGACCATATATTCACTACAAAACAACTAATACAAAAATATATCTCCCATATAATATATATATATATAGAACTCATTGACCTAGGAAAGGCCTTTGATAGCTTCCCAAGAAAAATAGTGCGGAGTTGTTTAAAAAGCAGAAGTGTAAATGGGAAACTGCAGAAATGTACAAAAACAGCCTTTACGAAAATACCAGAATTACGTGACAACGTGGAATCTAATATCGGAAGAGTTTATAAAAATACAACCTAGAAATATGGAATAACGTCCTACTTGCTAGAAATCCAAAAATAAATGTTGAGAAGACTAAGGTGAAGGTGATAGGAAACACATCTAAATGAATTGAAAGTAAAATACAGGCCACGGAAATGAGATACTTACGGGGCATAAAGGGGATTACGAGAATAGACAGAATCAGAAATGAAGCAGTAAGAGAAGAATTAGAAGTAGAGCTATCGTGAAACCTCAACAACTAAAATGATTTGGCCACATAATACGGATGGGGGAGGAAAAAGCAACAAAAAGAATATGGGAAGCAAAATCGCAAAAGAAAAGAGCAAGAGGCAGGCTAAGAAAAACAAGGAAGGAATAGAAAATTTAAGTCACAAAGGGCTGACATAGATAGAAGGGAAAAGATTGGCAGAGAATAAACAGTTAATTTTAAAATATCATGATTTGTATTAACAGTTGAAATTTGAATTGTATTTTATTTTGCACTTCTCTTAACACCTAACGGTAAACTAAGGTTTTTGATTATGCATATATACGTAAGTGTATATATTTTTCGATTAGGATTTCGTCACAGTGATATTTCGTTCACACACAATAAAAATATAAGTATATGCGTTTTATACAGTGGACCTATTTAGTTTTTATTTTTACTGGCACAGAGTTGGTATACACAAAAGGTTAACAAACAAAAACTGTACGGAATTAACATACGGATTCCTCCATTTGTTTACTCAACTTTGCAACTGGAATGTAATGAATAAGATTGTCGTTCTTCCTTTTCGACAACGTCAGTACAAACTTCTTAAGGTAGGGATTTGGATTGTAGGGAGAGTGACATAATTTTACAATACTTAGGCCTCAAGGTGGACTCATTGTGTGTCTTCCATGGATCGGCCCTTACTCTGCTAACCTTCGGGCCATCCAACCCTGCTGATGAACTTGAGAATGTCTACAGATGCTGATACTGGCCGTACTAGGCCAGAAGGGAACGGCAGGAAAACGTAACCATTTCAAATGTTGCTACAGGAGACGGAGCTGTTTTTCTGGCTATAATTTTAATTTTTTCTGGAAGAGAAATATGACTATATAGTACATTGATATTATCGTTACAATACTGTCTACGAACTAATGGAAACCAATATTTGATATTGTGATTTAGTTCTCTTATACCAGTATAACAAATAAAAACAATTTCCTTAATAACCTGAATATTTGCATGCACCTTGTAGGAGGAACCAGGACTCGTATTTTTGGTAATCGTTTCACTGATTTTAATTCACGATGAAAACGAATGATAGCAATAGCTATCGCCTAGATGTGGTAAATGATGTAGTTTCTTTGCGAGTAGATTTCTGTGGGTTATACATAGATCTTTAGCCAGCATTAGTTAATACAATTGGTATTAACAATTTAATAGTTTAAACGGCAACTTTAAACAGTATGTTACCAAAAACCTGCGCACAAATCCCCACGGGGAACAACAGGACAAATTGACAAGACCAACACGCTTTCTGGTAACAAATTTTGGAAACACCGAAATATTCTACCCACGGGTAACTTACTGCACGTATCGGTGTTTTCACCACGGCTCTCTCAGTCTGCGACACGGGGTGGGTGAAAATGATCTTCAAACTCCAATCTTCAAAGGGCGCCAGCATTCTACTTCACCAGTCGTCGTGCAGCGATAAATCAGACCTACCTTACCGAATCGAGATAAGGGTAAACTCTTACCACGCAGAACGTACTTCAACGGTTCCAACAAAAACACAAACAAGGAAACAAGACACAATAAAACGCAATAAATTAAGTAAATACTGAAAATAATTACAGTGATCAAAAGTAGTCAAACACCCTGTATATAAATCACCCACCAATTAAATACAATATCATATCACTCCAATGTACAGCAATACACCTTGTATATATATCCAATAAACATAAATATAAAATATATGACCAAATAAATTGTACACCCTGTAGATAGTTATATATATTTAAAGCAAAGGGATTGCACTTGGGTGAAGCCCAAGTTTCCACGTTTAAGAAGCTTACCAAGTCAATATAGTCAATATGACCCGCAAGAAATTAGATTATGGGATTGACAGAGTATTCCAGGGGACTCGAATGGAAGGAACCAAATTACGTTCCTCAGTATGACGTATGAAAACAAGGAGAAACAGTTCAGCGGATTAAACCCCTATATGACTGATCAGAATAAAATTACAGATCTAAATCCAAAGCTAATAATCTACAAATTTTTAATTGCCGCAATCCGAAGATTCCGCACGTTGGGAAAAATTATGCAAGGCCTTGTACAATACAGCGTTTAAATACCCGGGACGCATTACCGGGAATTTGAACCGAGGCCAAATTCAAGCCAATCCGCATACCTTTCTCGTAAAGTAATACTTAATGTTGTAATGAATCAATAATATTTCCCAAATATCTAATCTTTAACAGCCAGGTCAATATACACTACGGCAAAATAAGCAAAAATGAAATGTAATGAAAACAGCTGACAGCAAAATCTAAACAATGAATTTACACAGACGTAAGTGATTACTTCTGCTACACTGGTTGATAATAGCATACACTGAAGTATGACAAATTTCTCTAACAAAATAGAAACACTGACTGACGGTAAGTGATCTAAATAATTTGTTACGAAATACAATGAGAACAGAGATATAATGTTAAACTACAAAATTTTTAATTCACAAAACTCGGACAAACCACATAACAGACAGACCTTCTTCTAGGCTATTCACGGGCAGAAATCGTGGAAGACCCCACGTCCTTCAATTAACAAAGTTCCACGATTGAAGAGAACAAAGTTATTAATGCTAACCTGAGCTTCTGTAAGTGTCCTAATGGCCGGATCACAGCGATTTCCGAAGGCTATCGTTCCCCAGGTTCACGAAGACGACTTCTTCTACAGGAATGGCCAGGTAACTCAGGAAGGACGACTACGGCTTCCGAAACAAACAAACTCTTCTCTCGTCGAGGACCCCAGTTAAAGAAGATCGGCTACAGGGAAGCGGTCCACGGGCAGCTTCAGAAATACGGCCCCAAGTGCATGCTTCACTAACACGATACCATGCGGCGACCCGTAATTGAAGGGTACCGGTAACGTTTTATAATCGGGCATAAAACCCTCGAGAATTTACGAATTCACCAAAATATTAAACACAATAACGCATAAACTCTCTTTTAGGTCAGGATGATTAACTTAATCCGAAATATTCGCAGATATAAATCTTTTACTCAATCAATCGTCATAACATCACCAGCTTGCAGCTGCACCACGCGAAAGCCAAGCAGGAAGTCTCCAAAAATTTCCCCAACAGGAAACTCCCCCGCCTCAGAAATCAAAATCCACACCTACACTTTCAAAAATATTTAAAATTCCCTACACGACAAGAAATAAAGAAATTCAAAACCAACAAAGTCACAAGACGCGCTCCGAAATCCAAGGCGTACATACACCTAACACGGATAGGAAACTTAGCATAAAAATGTATACATAACAAGTACCTACTCACATATTTGGATATGCTCAATTCTCAGTAAGCAAATAATATGTAGACAATTATTTCTGTAAAACTACTATATATATTCCAAGTATAATGTGTTTCGTTGTATTCCATTACTCAATCTATACTTTATATATATATATATATATATATATGTTGGTTCTGAGGTTTCCGCGGGTGTTGTATGCTGTGATTGGCTTCCAGGTATTCTTCCGCGTAGTAACTTCTTGGTCCTGGGATGGACCGGGATGGTTGTCTTGACGACGTTTCGGCAAAATCACATTTGCCATCTTCAGGTCTTGTCGGATAACTTTCTGCTGGTGCTTCTTGTAATACGACTGTTGACGTTCGTTTCTGCTGGAGTTATATATACTTCTTGGCCGTTCCGTGTGGTTGCGCTTTGTTGATTTCGCGCTTGGTTGCGTGTGACGGGACCGGCTGTGGCGGGAACGTTCTGATTTTGTTGAGGTGGTTCTATGTTTACTTCTTGAATTCTGTTGTGTATTTGTTTTTTGACGAGAACCGGTTTCCAAGCGGCTGGTAGTCTCTGGGTATCATCACGAGAATTTAGGTTTCTTGGGTGTTTCTCGATTTATATATATATGTTTATTATGAATTTCACAGTAAATTCAGATTTCGTGTTTTTTCAAATATAAACAAGTTATTTGCCTAATTAAGATTTAGTTCAGTAATGGTATCCTATTTTCCGACTGGGAGTAAAAAATTAGGAGATACGTGTCAAATTTATGCTAAATGCATTGTTATTTCTAATGTTTCTGTATGTATTGACGGTTTTTTAGCGATTTCTTAATAGAAAATTCTTCAGACAGTTACCTAGCTACTAGCGCAATATTTTCAAGACTGTAATCGTTTACTTAAACAGTAACCATGTAAATCTCAATGAGTCAGGTCGTTCGTTCTTCTACTCAATTTGTAAGTTTATAATCTTCGTGTTTGTGTATCCAGTTCAAATAAAATCTACTTGTTCAGTGTTATGGTTGAAGTTGGCGGATTTTTTTTTAGCTGTGGGTGAAAGTGAATCTCCGTAAAGAAAATTAACTCAAGATTCGTGTTGGAATATTTCGCAATCAAGCGTCAGTATCTGGCAATTGTTTTCTCGACGTCTTTTGTTCTTCGCTTCTATTGACGTTCTCTAAATGTCAATAAACTTGGAAACGTCAAAATATCTACGAATGAAATAAAAGTTATACGTTTTAATATTTTAAATCAGCGGAACTTATTATTATTATTAAACGTCGACATAACAAAAATATTTACAATCAGTGATTTCACGAGTTAGAGATTATGTTACTACAAATGCTACATTTTACGAATTAAATAATTTTATGGAACATCCCTATCTACAAACAAGGTGTAAAGAAGTATTCTTAAGTTTGCTGCTTACCAGTGCTAAACAAGAAAGGCGTCGAAATCTCCTATTCTTAAGGGTTTCTGCAAAGGAAGATTCCAGCAACAGGTGGACGTTCAACAATTTTTAAAATCAACAATACGCAGGAGTACTGCAATTTAGTTTCAACTACTGCAATGTTTACTAATTTTGAAAAAAAATAACAAATACTTCTGCATAAATGTGGGTCAATTTGGAAAGTGTGTTGTTATTTATTAAATATGGTTAATTTAGTTCATTTGACACACTTTTGGTTATTTATTATTAAATGAAATCGAAGCACACATCAATTGTTAAAGTTTTATTGATTTTGCAGACCGCTGTGCTATAATGTTTTAGTTCATTTTTCATTATTTTTTGATATTCCCTTGCACTGTAGTTTAAAATTCAAAGGTTGTATTTGCAGCATCACTCTCAGAAAGAGTGAATATATTTGTTGTAGGGATCGTCCTGTTTGTTCAAGAACTTATTAGAGCGATTATAAATGTAATTTAACAGCTGCAAAGCAAATTAGCTTAATGGAAGATATTTTACCGTAGGCGCACCAACATGTTTAATAAGAATTAAAATGCAACTACACTATATTTAGAAAATTTATTTATTTATTTATTTAAATGTTAGTGGCGATCGGGGAACACAGCAATATATATGAGCTTGCGACTAGGCAGTTTGCTATTTATTGGATAGCTGGTCTGTTGTTACTTTTGTCGATGATCATCACTTTGAATTTCTTATACTTGACGTGTAGACCAGTAGTGGTACTTTCTACTTCCAAGCGATTCATTAATCTAACAGGTTCTTCGTTATTTTCGAGAAGTACGTCTCGTCAGCATAACGTAAATGGTTATCTTCCTACCCCCCATAGCAAGACTGCCGTTCCAGCTTTCAAAACCTTTGGCATGATACGTTCGCTGTAGGCATTAAAAATTATTGGTGAGAGTATGCATGCATCCCTGTCTAGCGCTTTCCTGGACCGACCATTCATTGTAGAGCTGGTTTTCTATCTTTGTTACAGCTCTACCTTGCTCATATATATTTATAATTAAGATAATGAAGTGTTTTGGAACACCCATTTCAATTAAAATTATCCAGACATTCCCAATTTATGCCATCGAAGACTTTACTGTAGTCTACAAAAAAGACGTATACCGCCTTATGAAACTCTTGTGATTTTTCAATAACTAGGTGCAAGTTCAAGAATTGCACTCGGGTGCCTCTTCCTTCAACGAAACCTGCTTGCTCTGGGGGTATTTTTCATGATAAGTAGTTCTTTATCCTTTCATTTATAACGTACAATAAGATCTTGCTTGAGTGGAATATCAGAGCGGTTAATCGCTAATTATCGCAATTCACTTTAGCTCCCTTTTTATGTAATGGAAGGGTGATCGATTTTGTCCAGTCAGGAGGCCATTGTTCGGCTTCCCAATTTTTGATATATGGCTTTACTATGTTCTAATAGTTTGATAACTCATGTTTTATAATAGGTGATTCGGATTCATGATCAATTAATTGTTTTTTTCTATACCCTGTAAGATGAGTTTCTTCATCACATTATGACTTCTCACAGTAGTAGGTAAAACAGTGATTTTAAATAATGAAAATATCAGCTCCATAAACTGAGAGCCGCCATATTAAAAATTAATATTCTTATATATGACATGTACGTGCCATCCTATTCAATAATTGATGAGCTATTTTTAAATTCAATTGTGCATATTGTAAAAAATGTATACATGCTTTAAATTAAGGGTACTTCTTCAATAACTAAGTTAAAATGGATCAATTACTGTATTTCAGATAATATTTGAAAATAGGAATTTTAAATGATGCTAATTTTAGATGGCCTTCGCCTTTTTAAATATGTATAGCTTGTACGGGGAAACATAGACTAGTTTATCCTGACAAATTAAAGCGTTTGTCAATACGTAACCTTCAACTTTTAATTTACATGCTGAGATTTTATTGGGAAAATCAATAAATCCTTTCCATTTTAATATAAACTTTAATGTAATAATAACATATTTATGAATAAAGAACTTTCAATATTCGAGTTTAAACTCAAAATACAAGCATATAGAAATAATATTATTAAAATAACGAATAAACTAATCTCTACGGGCTTAGACCGCGTCGTCGTAGAATTGAATGAGGCTGACGTTTCGCTAACCGTTGCAGGTAGCATTATCAAAGCGTATCATTACACTTTGATAATGCTACGTGCAACAGTTATCGAAACGTCAGTATCATTCATTCCACGACAATGCAGTCTAAGCCCTAAGAGATGATTTCATTAGACGCAAAGCGCGGAAGCCTGACGCTTCGCATAATTAAAATATCATTAACAATTTCTTGTAAACATTGAAATCAAAGGACCACATAATGATAATCTAGAAATATACTATTTTTTTTTAAATTTCAATGGGTATGAATAAAAATGAATAGTAACTATGTAGCTTTTCAGATATCAAAAATTAATACCATTATTAATCTTATTTTAAATATGTGAAATGTATTTGGCATATTAGTTGTAAGCGTATGTACAGTTTTAATGTTATTCTATTTAAAAATAAAAAGTATATTCTACTATCGTAAAACTTTCTCATTTCTTTGTAGTAAGCATCGGAAAAATGAATTGAAAGACCCCACTATATCCTAATTAAAATTTAGAGAAAATAAGAGGAAATACGTCTTAACGGTAGGTGTACTAAAGGGGAATTTGATTATACAGGGTGTCTCAGAAAGAATGGGCCAGCGTTTATCCATAGATTCTATAGGTTAAAATAAACCGATTAAACTTAATATACCTTAGTACAAAAGTCCTTCCTTAAGAAGTTATAGGGCCTTAAAGTTCAATTTGTTATTTTTTCGTGTTTTTGTAATTTCCACAAATCTAAAGATATTTCTTTCAAATTTGATACACATACTTACCATTATGTGGTACAGTCAAAGAATTATTTTCATTAACCAGACTTGACCGTAAGAGGCACTTAACCTACCACTGAAATCTTATATTGGCTCTAACTTTGTTATTAGTGGAAAATTTTAAAATTTTAGGTTATTTTCTGAAAGAGAATTACAAAGTACAAAAATAAGGTACTCTTAGTTCATACGCGTAAAGGCAACCGTTTGACTTAAAATGCTTGTCCCAAGTTTTCGGTTGTCCTTACGACATGCAATTATCAGGTAGTCATGATCTCAAAAACAATGGGTAGTGCTTGTGACCTACAGTAAAGAACAATGTTAAGTCAATTAAATACTTTGGTGTTATAGAAATTGTATTTTTAACTTCTGTTTTGTGTTTACGAAAATGCCTTGGCATTCTTTATGTAGACGCATTTTCGTAAACAAAGCAGAAATTAAAAATACAATTTCTATAACACCAAAGTATTTAATTGACTTAGCATTGTTCTTTACTGTAGGTCACAAGCACTACCCATTGTTTTTGCGATCTTGGCTACCTGATAATTGCATGTCGTAACGATAGCCCAAAACTTGGGACAAGCATTTTAAGGCAAACGGTTGCATTTACGCGTATGAACTAAGAGTACCTTATTTTTGTACTTTTTAATTCTCTTTCAGAAAATAACATAAAATCTTAAAATGTTCCACTAATAACAAAGTTACAGCCAATATAAAATTTCAGTGGTAGGTTAAGTGCTCTTATGGTCAAGTCTGGTTAATGAAAATAATTCTGTGATTGTAGTACATAATGATAAGTATGTGTACCAAATTTTAAAGAAATATCTTTAGATTTGTGGAAATTACAATAAAAAGAAAAAATAAAAAATTAAACTTTAAGGCTCTATAACTTCT
>JABXWE010027885.1:0-18266 GCA_014611495.1 Limonius californicus
GGACCTACGGCTTTACTTCTTATCCGACAGAAGGCGCATTTTCAGATTTTTCCCCGCTAGAAAAATCTCGCCGACCTCAGCCAGGTTTGAACCCGCGTCCCTCGGATCTAAAGGCAAATGCGCTAACCACTAGACCACCGAGGCCGGCTATTTAAAATGTTAATAATTTTTTAGGTTAAAAACAGTGTTTCAATTTTTTTTTACATGTTGGGTGTATAATATTATGTCTTCAGGCGTATTACATTTACAAATAATCTTTGGTATAGCAGATATGGAGTGAATTAAAAAAAAGTAGTATAAACAACTTCTGAAATAGAAAATTCGGAAATACAAGGACCCAAGTTTGCCGTAATCTTGCCCCTGATCACTGCAATGTTATTTTTACCTAGAAAATTCTCCGCAAAGCCAACCGGCAGCATAAAGCACGTCTTGCATGATTGTAAACTGTGATGATGAAGCGTACACCTCTAGTAATTGAGCCATTTCTGAGACGGCGAAAGCACGAATGGCCTGAACACGTATTGCAACGTCCATTAGCTGTGTTGCAATCACATGTCCTTTAATAAAAATAAGATGAGCATGATTTATGAGGAAAAATTTACGATTCTACCTTGTTTTGATCCAAATTCCATTTGAGCAAGCTCCACGAGCACCGTCACATACCATTCGAAGTTTGTAATAAACTGGTAATTGTTTTGGGAGCAAATTAGGATTATTTTGCTTAATAGTTCGTCTCTGTATATGGTTCCTTCAGCCCGATCCATGTGCAACATCAATTTCTTCACAATTTCCATCAGATTCTTCTTTGATACCTAGAAGAATTACTTATTTTTATGTTCCTTGTATTGCAAGTGAGGTTAGGATTTAATTTGAGGCATTCCTCTTACATTTCTTAAAGATAAGTGAGGTTTAAGTATTCACATGGATTATAGAGCCAAATTGACTAAATTCATACTTGTAGGTAACCACAGCGTTGTCGAGTGCGCGCCAGTAGTAAAATAAGTGCAAAATGAGGTTATGTTTATGTTTACTCCACAAATGATCACGTACTGCCTGTTTTCTTTTGCCTATTTTGATGTAAAAGTAAGGTTAAGTCTTAAGATTTCTCTATTTCAGATAAAATTATGAGACTAACCTCAATCGCACCTTTTAAACTCAAAACGGAGGTTGAATTGCAGTTTTCTAATGCAAAAGTGAGGTTACATTTTAAAACTGTTGAAATTCAAGTGTTACTCTACCCTCACATTTGAACTAATACAAAATGAGGTTATGTTTACGTTTACTTTCCAAACGATCATCTGCTGTTTATTTTTTCTCACGTATTTTGAAGTAAAAGTGAGGTTAGGTTTAAGTCTATGTTCATCTCAGATCTCAATCCCACTCTGTTAATACAAAAGTGAGGTTACATGTTGATTGCAGGCATAAATAACACTTACGTAAATATTATGGCTTTAAATATATTGTATTAAAAATAAAGGTTATGATTTCAAGCCTGAATCACATAATTTTCTGAATTCAAATCTAATTTGTTTTTATAGACCTTAAACGCAGTTTAGTGATGTAAAACTGAAATGAAGTCTATATTGCCAGCCTTGAACAAATCCTTGATATTAAAATTATGAGAATAGGCCCCAATCGCACCTTTTAAACTCAAAGGTTAAATTGCAGTTTTCTAATGCTAAAAATATTTTAACAATGCAAAAGTGAGGCACATTTTATCCAGAAACCAACGCTAGAATCAGATTGTTACTCTAATCTCAGACTTGATGTTAGATTTTTACCCTAACCCCACATTATAGATTTATATTCTAACCTCACATTTATCATCAGATTGTTACTCTAACCTCACACTTACCCTAACCTCATATTTGAAGTTAGATTTATAATCTAACGTCATTTACGGCTAGATTCCAACTAAATTTTTGTTGATTAGCTTTGAACCAACTACATATACGCTCAATTTTTAATTTGAAAATTAAATTGCGTATCACCTAAACTCAGTTTTATTATAGTAATTCTATGAAGAGAAAAGTGAGGTTAAATTTTACTATAAAGATTTAACGTTAGGCTGTTACTTTATCCTCATATGCAAATCTAGATTTTACTCCAATTAGACACTTGGTGTAAGTGTTTACTGCAACTTCATATTTTAAGTTAGTTAATTACACCACCTAACCTCACTCTTATTAAAGCAACTTTTAGAATGCAAAACGTGCAATCACATCTTAGCTCTTAACTTACAGAAAAAAACATATTCTTACCATTCCATATAACAAATCCAAAGCCCTTAAACGAATAGATTCATCTTTGTCCTCCAAACACTGCAAAATCAAGTCTTTATGAGCCTGAACACTTTTCGGATGAGTCTTTAATATCTTGGACATCGCCAGAAGGCCTAGGTACTTCACTGCAATAAAAACATTTTAAAAACAAAACAATTTTTGTAAATTGATTTACTTACAGTTTTGATCGGAATCCTCAATAAGAATCCTCAATTTTTGCACACACAGTTGAATGCTAGCTGCATGATTCGGCATGCCCGAAGAGATACTTATCAAGACTGCTATGACAGTGTTGATACATTCATACAGCAAACTCATCGCTGACGTACTAAAACGCAAAATGTAGCCAATTTCAAGGTCAAACAAAGGTTACAAGCAGGACACGTACCTGTGGATCAGATTTGTCAGGGGTTCTATCAATTTTTTGCCTAGCCGAGGTTCTAAGGGCGTTAGAGCTCCAAACTAAAAAAAAATAGCAATAGTGTAGCTCTACTTATAGGAAAAACAAGATAGCTACAATTAGACTTTCTTATGTTCCTAGCAGGTGTAAGAAGAGTTTTAAGTGTAAACACATTGTACTGTATTGTGAAATGAGGTAGGTCAGTCAACAATTCTGATAAGATACGACGGTTGCTTTTTATATTTCGGGATTGGGCAACCCTAGTGCCGCCATATGGCAACTGACGTCTCTATCGTAAAGTTTGACATTTTTGACGGTATACGTACTCAGAACGTTTTGACGTACGAAGGCTATTTGTGTTGTTTACAGTAACTTGAAAAATTCATATCGGCCAAAAAATGGAATTAAATCGTGAACATTTTCGTGCGATTATTTTTTACAACTTTCAACGTGGATTAACTCAACAACAGTGCATCGATAAACTTAATTTGATTTTTGGCGATGAAGCACCATCAAGGAACAGTGTTTATCGATGATTTACCGAATTAAATCGTGGCCGTAGTTCGCTCAACGACGAATTTCCCGAAGGTCGTCCAAAATCGGTTGTTGTTCCGAAAAACATTGATGCGGTGCGTGAACTGATACTGCAAGATCGTCATGTGACTTATCGTGAGATTGAGGTATCCTTGGACATTAGTGGGACCAGCATACATTCAATATTGCATAAAAAAAGATTTGTTCGCGTTGGATCCCACATAATTTGACAATCGCTCAAAAACAAGCTCGTGTCAATTGGTCGCAAGAAATGCTCAAAAAAATCGATCGCAGTGCTTCAAAACATGTGTATGACATCGTGACAGGTGACGAATCGTGGATCTACGCGTATGAGCCCGAAAGCAAACAGGAGTCGACTGTATGGGTCTTCCAAGGCGAGCCAAACCCAACAAAAGTCGTTCGTGCTCAATGCACTTCGAAGTACATAAATAGTCGCCTGTTTTTTCGGAAAAACTGGATATGTCTCAACCGTACCATTGGTGCAACGTAGAACGGTCAATTCTGAATGGTACACAACCATTTGTTTGCCACAATTCTTCGAAAATTGGTTCACACGCATGCAAAAGTGTATTGATCTTCATGAAGAATATTTCGAAAAACAATTAAACCATTTTCGATGATCAATATTTGTTTTTGTACTCCAATCCCGAAATATAAAAGGCAACCCTCGTATCCCTAATTCTTCCATCGCCTGAATTAATTGAGGTCTTCTTATTGAATCGTAGGCTCCTTTGACGTCAACGGATTTCCGTATTGTATTCATAACAAGTGGTCTGTATTTCTTTCAATGTGAATATTTGGTCGGTTTTTCCTAAACCCGCCCTGATATTCTCCGATTGCCTCCTGGGCAAATTCCTGAAGTTTATTTCTCACAACTGTGGCCAGTATTTTGTATTGGATGACTGCATCCAATAGCGCGATACCTCTATAGTTTTCACATAGGGTCTTTTCGTCTTTTTTGTATATTGGGATTAAAACCACTTCTTCCACCCATTGGGCATCTTTCTCTGTCTCCATATTTCTTTAATTAGATCGTACACTTTGTTATGTTCATTTTGGAATGTGCCGCTTCGTATGAATTAATTCCTTAATTTGTTTGCCGCTTCTTCAGAATTAATATCGTTATTTTAATTGTAGTTTTATTTTGGGTTACCGTTTCACTATTTTGTTTTGTCTTTCGAAGTTTGAGATGTGTTAAGTTTCTTTGTGTCAAAATTGCAGATTCTTTTTTCCGCGCTCGACCTCGAACGCTTCCCAGAATTCACGTGTTAGGAATTCCTTTTAGAACTCTTGCATAACATTTCAAAATATGGTGCAATTTTGAGGGGTCCACATTACATTTTTAAGTTAGTCGATCTTCCACCTGCCTCGGCTCCGGACCTTCCCAAAATTACATCTCTAGGGGAGGGCCGTAAATACATATATATCGAGTGCTGCAAGTGGCGGCTTTTGAGTTTTTTTGAGGGGTATCTGTTATGGGTGTTCCGTCTCGCTGTTTTATTACCAAAGGGGTATAAACAGACCGTCGGCTACTGCCGGATTTAAAAAAGGAAACACTTGATTCAACCCCAGTAAAAGGCAATTCTTTGCGAATTGGCCCATCGTCGTTCGGCGGATGAATGTCGAAGCCCAGTGCCGGTTTTGTGGCTGCTGCTACTATCGTTCAACATATTTTCCTGCTTTTGGGAAATCAACCCTCCAAAGTTGTGCCTGCCTCGCAGCGGAAGTTCAAGGTAAAAACTAAAGTTTTGTGTTTTGTGAAGCGAAAGCCTACGTGCAACTTGCAAAATTCAATATCATTGAATCTTTTTTTGGTATCTGGAAACAGGAAGCGACCTTCAGTTGTGGACTGTATTTGTTTGAAGTATAAAGTATGAGAGAAATTTTGTTTTGTGTTGTAATTTTCCTGTAAACTCTACGCCATTGGCCACACAGATTCATGACAACATAAATACTGTGCGTCAACAGCGGCGAGTTTTCCTGAACGTTCAAGAATTAAAATTCTGTAATTCAAACTTTTTGTGTTATAACTTGTCATTTCATTGTATTGTCATATGTCAACCATTTCATTATATGTGTTTTAAAGTTTACTGTCTCTTATTGTGTCTTTTGTACTTGTTGGTGTAAGAATTTTGCAAGTTTTAAATATATAGGAGGAGGCACAATCACGGTAAGTTCCGTTCCCGTAAGCTGTTGGCTTCTCGGCCTTCCAGGGGGCCTACAATCAGCTGGATTTGGAAGGTGGCGCCCACTTATTTTGACTCGCCCTGTACACAACTAAAGATTTTCTCCCATAAGCGATTTTTACGAACTCCCCCTACTCCTCTGAGCTAAGCTGTAGGCCCTTTTCCATCAAGTTAGTTACGAATCGTCGAAAAAGCTCGATTGGCCTGTAACAACTTGGCCGTTCATCACTTCACCCCCGTACTTTATGAATTCGCCTGCAATTCCGTTTCCTCCTCGGCTCTTTCCGTTTCTCATTTTTCTTATTACCACTTGTACTTCTTCTCCTGTTGGTTCTTGTATTCTTTCTGTGCCATTTATCTCTGCTTCCTCGACTGTGTCTTCCTCTCTTTCTTCGTTTAGGGTTTCCTCAAAGTGCTCTTTGCATCTTTGTATTATCTCTGTTTCCATCCCTAACAGGTTGCCGTCTTTATCTTTGCAGAATAATTGTCTTTGTTGGAATCTTTTACGTGTGCCTTGATAAAAGTTCTTTATCTCTTTATTTTTGTACGTATTTTCTATCTTTTGTAATTTGTGCGTTTGGAATGCTCTTTTATCTATTCTGCATACATTTTTTGTTTGTCGTTTTTCCTGTCGGTACTTTTCTTCGTCCCCTGCTGATCCGGATTGAAGCATCTTTTCTCTTGCTTTTTGCCTTTTATGTCGAACTATGCTATATTTGTCGTTGAACCATCTTTCTATTTTCTACCTCCTTTTCTTTCCTACTACCTCCTCCGCTACTGTTTCTATTATTTTCTCTAGGTTTTCCCACTTTTTTCTAATCTCTCGTTCTTTCGTTCTCTTTTCGAATTCTTCTCCAATTCTATCTTGATATCTGGCTCTTGTCTCGTGTTCTAGTAATATTTTCCTGTGCTTCTTTGTCTTTTCGTTGTCGCCAAATTTTCATATCAAATTGTTGCTAGTACCAGGAACTGATCGGATCCCATATCGGCTCACCTGTACGACCTTATATTTTTCACTTGACTTGCGAATTTTTCTTGAATGAGTAGATGGTCTATTTGGTTCGCTGTTCTACCATCTGGAACCTTCCAAGTTCCTTTATATATTTCTTTATGCTCGCCGGCATTCTCTTATGTTCCCATACGGAAATGATGATTTCTGTGAGTTATTTGCCTCCGTGCTTTATGAGCTCGGCTTGGATGTTGTCAGTGCCGGGGCATTTTTCATTGCTTGTAGTGTCTTTTCTACTTCTGCTACTTCTATCAATAATATTAGTCGTGCAAACGCGGTCGACCGCTTCTACTCTTTTTAAGATAACCTCCCTGTATCATCCAACTTTGGAGAAATTTTGTTACCGTCTTCTTAGAGATGCAAAACTGCTAAGCTAGGTTTTTAAGTCTTTCACTGCTTGCGGCCCTCTATAATAGCTTTTTGCTGCCGTTCGCTTAAATCTCGAGCACCGCGAGCCTGAGCCATTTTAATAAGCACTAAACTTTTTCTTTTTTTATTAGTATATAACTCTCAAAACAGTGAAAACAATCGAGCAACAAATGACAAACCAAACAAGACAAAGGGTTGCCAAGTTGAAATTTTGGTAAAATTATCAACGACAAAAATCATGATTTATCCAATAAAATATCGTCATACATTACCTTCTGCCAGGTATATATGTACAATCAAATGTTTATCCACTAGACCTAGCTGAGTAAAAGTTGCGTTCAAAAACCCAAAAAGTGATATATTTCTAGCCGGTACTGTACCAAAAACTTCACTTGTACAAGGGTCATACTTTCATGGATATAAACTAACTATGGACTTACAATAACAATTAGATTAGCTCATATAAGACATACACGTTTACCTTAGCATTTAAAAAAAATTCCAGCAGAAAAAAGCAGCTCTGATGTCTACAATTTACAATTACCTTGATATTAGTCCCACCAAGGGCACCGTTAATTTTCTTCCGAGCCCTGGCTCGATCGTAATTAACGAGGCAAACTTAAAAATAATCACCAACACAATCCTATTATTAACACATCTGTAGAAACACCTACCAGTTTTATTATTTTAATCAGCATCCAGTTGTTAGTGCTGGTGGTCATGAGCTTGAAGAAGACGGGGGCCAAACTAAGGTAATTTTTGGGATTTTTCCTTGCCAGTTCACACACAACGTTTACGGCAGCCGACTGTACACCTGCACCATAATATTATTTCATTAAAAAGTTGCATTAGTTACAGGGAGCTATTCACATAAGCCTATGTATATGTTTTTATGCAACCCATTATACAACTATATTTAAAAAAAATTATAATTGCAAAATGGGTTGCATAAATACATACATGTAGGTTCATTATAGTTCTTACGATGAGCATTTTTCAGTTTCGGATTAGCGCTTCATTTGCATACCACAAACTGAACGCATTTCTGTCTTTGTTAGTTGCTCGCGGATTCATAAATCGACAAAGACGTATGTCGTAGTGACGTCTGCGAACGAAACAACACCAACACTGTACGTGAGACGTATTCTGTCGGCTGACACGTTTAGTAGAAAGAAACAGTGATATTTGAAGAATGTTGCGCTTATGCATCCAAACGTCACTACTTAAATCTGTTTTCAGCAGTATTTAAAATGTTTTGGGGGTTTACATATCGATATTTTATTTTTCAAAGTTACCTTGTTGTTTATTGCTGAAATTTATTTTATACACTTTAGGAACCTTTGTTTTTGCTGGGAAATAGTTCTGTGGATATCCCGGTTTGTTTTGGTTTGTGGAAATTGGTATTAAGAGGTTGAAGATAAGTTAATAGCATTTTTGTTATAGAGCCATTAAAAGGTAATTAAGTACAGTTACTGGAATGTATTCTTGAAATACGATTGTACTTAGCCAGTTCAAGATTGGATGTTAGTTGGTATTTAGCTACTGTATAAAGAAATCGCTATTGGAAATATCCGGACATTTTTTAAATGCGCCGTGTTAACAGTTTGTTTTAAATCTATTCGATTATTTTACGCGCGAAAAAGACAATCTTGGCCCATTACAGTCCAGTGCTCCGCAACCGGTGTGCCACGGCACATTGGTGTGCCTTGAGCCGACACAGGTGTGACGCGGTCAATTAAGACAATATTCTAACTAAATAATTTTCCAACGCCATAGAACAAAGAATAATGACCCTCCGGCGTGCCGCCGAGACTCATGCGCATGCGTTATCCCCACTTTTCGCAATCCTCCCGCAGGAATTTAGACTGTCTGCAGAGATCTTTAGTCGTGCTACGTCGCATTCACTTGTCTGACGGCAGTAGGTAGTTATCATTCATTACTATTAGTTGTGTTGCTGAATTGTGTATGGTTAGCGTTCTTCGTGTGATTCATATTTGGTTTTATATCCTTTAAATATGGATAAATTTTTACGTGGAGAAGATTCGTCTTCACGTACAGATGATGAAGAACCCAGCACGAGTGTTGCAAAAAAACCAAAGAAGATTGTGAAAAGGAAGTACAACGAAGACTACATTCAATATGGATTCTCGTGGTGTGGTGACGGAGCGGCTCCAAAGCCAAAATGCATCATTTGCGGCGAACAGCTATCAAACGAGGCAATGGCACTCAGTAAACTAAATCGCCATCTAAATTCAAACCATCCCAGTTACGCCAAAAAGAACAAACAATATTTTCAGAGGTACTTAGAACAAAATCAAAAAGAGAAGCAATTTATGAAATCGGCCGTTACGGTTTCTGAAAAGGCCTTAGAAGCTAGCTACCATGTTGCAAAATTAATTGCACGTCAGAAAATCCACATACTTTCGGCCAAACACTTACTAAACCAGCATGCATGGAAATTGTTCGACTTATGCTTGGGCCCAGTGCAGTTAAGGAAGTGAATATAGTTTCGTTGTCTGCCGATACGGTTAAAAGACGTATTTACGATATTTTAGGAACACTGGTTAGAAAACGGAAATTGGCTGAAAAATTTGCGTTTCAATCGACGAATCAACCGATATAAAAAATAAAACACAACTGATAGTTATTGTACGTTTCGTGGACGAGGACTTTATTAAAGAACATTATTTATTTTGTAAGGAGGTTCCAGAGAGAACTACAGGGGAAGAAATTTTCCAAGTAACCGATGATTTCTTCAAAATATATAATATTCAATGGAGCAATTGCATTGCTGTTTGCACGGATGGCGCTGCGGCGATGACGGGTAGTAAAAAAGGTTTTGTCTCTTGTGTAAAACAAAAAAATCCGATAATACAATTTACACACTGCTGCATACATCGAGAAGCATTGATGGTCAAGAATTTGCCAGAGGAACTTTTGAACACAATGAATGAATGCATTAAAATCATAAACATAATTAAATCGAAAGCTCTAAATTCGCGAATCTTTGGAGTACTCTGTGCTGAAATGGGAGCCGAATATGAATCCTTATTGTTTTATACTGAAGTTCATTGGCTATCCCGAGGCAAAGTATTGGCTAGATTGTTTGAGCTTCGCTACGAGGTGCGTGAGTTTCTTTTAGATCAAAATATGCCTGAACTATACCAGCACCTTGATGATGATTACTGAATAGCCAAACTTGCATACATGGCTGATATATTCGAGCATCTGAATGAACTTAATAAAAAAATGCAAGGGCGGAATGAGAATATATTGACGTGCTCCGACAAATTACAGGGATTCAAAAAAAACTCGAACTTTGGCAGGAAGAGTTGCAAAAATGATGTTTAAAAATGTACCAAAGGACCGACCATAGTACGATTGAAAACAAGCAATTAATTGTGGTGAAAACAAGCAATTAATTGTGGATCCGGCTCAACAACATTTAAATATGCTTCAGCAGAAATTTGATCACTATTTTTGGATTCGAAATCCTTTTACAACCAATGCAATAAATTCTATGGAAGCACTGTCTCTGCAAATTCGAGAGGAATTTATAGAATTAAGTAATGATGGGACGTTAAAACTTCACTTCGCCGAAGTTCCATTGATGTTTTCTGGATTTCCGTTAAGAAAGAATATCCTCGCATTTCCGACAAAGCCAGCCTAATACTACTTCGATTTTCGACGACATATTCATGTGAGCAAAGTTTTTCAACTCTTGTATTAATTAAAAATAATAAGCGGCCATGGTTAAAAGGTCTTGACCAAGAATTTCGGGTTGCGCTGTCAAATATCGAGCCGAATATGAAACTTTTGTGTTCATTGAAACAAGCGCAGATATCACATCAATTAGTCATTATTTTATAATAATTATTAAGATTGCATAAAAGTAAATATAGTATAGTTTTTATGTATGTATACTTATCAAATAAAAAATGAAAATTTATTGTGAAATTTGTGTAATATCTATATATTTTAGCTTTTGATGTGCCGCAGAATTCTAGGAAGAACTTTGGTGTGTCGTAGGTGAGAAAAGGTTGCGGTGCGGAAACGAGTTGCAAATGCATTAAAAATAAGTTTACCAAGTGTATAAAATAAATTTCAGCAATAAACAACATTGTAAATAAAACCTCTTACAAGTAACTTTCGAAAATAAAATATTGACATCTATAAGCCTCCAAAACATTTTAAATACTGCTGGAAACAGATTTAAGTAGTGACGTTTGGATGCATGTGTGCTAGATTCTTCAAGTATCCCTGTTTCTTTCTACTAAACGTGTCAGCCGACAGAATACGTCTCATGCACAGTGTTGGTGTTGATTCGTTCGCAGATGTCACTACGACATACATCTTTGTTAATAAAAATATGAATCTGCGAGCAACTAACAAAGACAGAAATGCGTTCAGTTTGTGATATGCAAATAAAGCGCTAATCCGAAACTGAAAATTGCCCATCGTAAGAACTATATCTTACGTAAACGCTGTATTTATTTTTTTATGTAATAGGCAATTCATTTATATCTCCTTTATTATGCAGAATATTGAAAAATGCTATTTAAAAATTTGTAAAAAATTATATTCTGTATGATGTAAACATTCTATTAGAGATACAGGGCGTTTGAACCGGCTAATGCAATGTAAACATCTGTGTTTTAAATGGAGGATCCAGTACTGTACACTTTTGAATTTGTCATTAATAGAAGATTACAACTTTGAAGGGATATGTCTAACCCTTATAGGGTCAGCTTTATTGAATTAATTAATTAAATCGGATTTGTTGCTTGGCCTTCAATTAATTAATGATACTAATAAGTTTTAATTTGGTGGAAAGGTTTATTTATGTTAGAATGACACACTGAAGTCTCTTCCAGGTCTGATTTGGAAGTCTCTACAATTTTGTAGATTAAAATAATTGCCTACAAATACGTAATAAATTAAAATAAGTTTAAAAACACCTTGTAACATGTTCAAATAGCTTGCAATAGCAGACACGTAAATACTACAACTATTGGAGCAGTATTAATTATAACAAGAATTTAGCAATTTGTTTACTGCACATCAACATTGTTTTATTAAAAAGTTATTTGTTGGACTGGTAAACTGAAGCCTGTTCCAGGAGTGATGTGAAAGTCTCTCCACTTTTGTAGATTAAAATAAATGCCTAACAATAGGTAGATAATCAAAATGAGTTTAACAACACCTTGGCAACATGTTCAAGTAGCTTGCAATAGCAGCTTCTAGCACAGAAATATTACAATTATTGAAACAATACTAATTGCAACAGAAAATTAGTAACTTTGGAGCTGAATATCTACAATAGGGTATACAAAAACTAATTAATTGGACAATCTTACAATACTCTTAAGACAAATCAAATTATTGGAGATTCCATCAATCCCAATTTTTTTAACTGAATCAACTCACCAATGTTGCGTTAACTATAAACATTGATTATGAGGTGCGTTGTAACTAGGCTGTAGAAAACGCTTTTTTGTATGGTTTATTCCTTTGTATACAGTTATCTAATACTTCATATTTGTCTTATGGAACAAGAACTTTGCCCCAATTTAACCGACTTCATATATTTTATGGTTTCAGCAATACTAAAGTTGGGATTGAATTTGATACACCCTGTATGTGAACTAACTTTTACTGCATATTTGCTTCAGTCTGGCAGAGCAGAGTTTTAGTTCGTGAAACAGTGTAAAAAGAGTTACATTTAATTATTTCATTAAATAATGACTGTGCAAATAGAGATCAATCAGTGCAGTATGTTGAGTTATGTTTTAACTGACTGCAAGTTTGAACACCAAACATGTATAAACTTCTTCAATAAATTAGAATTAAGTAACTTAATCAGTTACAGGAGGGCATGACAACAAATTGGTTCAATATTTTACCCAAGAAATAAAATAAAGCCAAAACAGTAAGGTTAAGACCCTCATAACCTTACATCACATTAATATTTTATGGATGGAAAAATTACATATCTAACAATATACTGGATAATCCATTTAAAAAAGTTTAAATTATGCAAAACAAAATTCTAATACCATTTTTCTGTATTATAGTAAAGGAGGTATACAAAATCCCACACTAAATAAACACCCTCTATAATCCTGGATTACTTACCTGGATCGGGATCTTCTAGTTTTTCCTTAAGCCTAGGAAAGGCCGGTCGGAGAGCATCAGGATATTTAAGAAAAACTTTGTACATCATAAGCACAGCCTTTTTTCTTATATACGGCTTAGTGGAGCTTAGCTACAAAAAAAAAACAAGTCAACAAGCTGTGTTTAATTAGTTACAGCTAGACTTACCAGAGTTAGAATATCATTTGATAAATCGCGGGCTAAATCGGTGCTAATATAACAACTTAAAGATGTTAAAGCCAATCCGGCTTCGTATTGGTTTTGTGAATTAAGTTCTTTACGTATCATGTTTGTTGTTAACATTAGCAGCTAAAACATTGCAAATATACACTACGAATTACATAAATCAATTTTTACCTCTGAATCGCAATGAAATGATTGACTGGCAGACAAATATCCTATTCTTTTCAAAGTAAACTTGTTTGAACTCATAACTTCTATGATGTTGAATCCTGCCCAAGATATATCGTACCCCAGCATTTGGAGCTAAAATTAAACCAAACCTCAACGAACACTAATTAATTCAATCGAGTACTACATACATAGGTTAATTTGGCTATCGCATTACTTTTAACAGACAAATTATCCTGGCGCAGCTCCTGCTTGATGTCCTCCATGCATTGTGAAATGTATTTAGCCTAAAAACCCCAAAGTTCACAGTTAAAACAATAAACTTGGTAAATAGGTAAACATAACCTCAAAATCGCTCACCTCATTTTCCTTGTTATTTCGGATACCCCGCACTAAATCGGTTAAGTTTTTGTCAAACATGCGCTCGAAGTTGCCTTTTACCTTCTTTAGGGCCATTCTGGGCTAAAACATCGGTTAATATGGTAAATATAAATGATTGACCTGCCTCGAATTTCTTCTGATAAACGCCCTCTCCGGCTGATAATTATGCATATAATGTTAAGCTCATGGATATTGGTTATCACAGTTTACTTATGATTATTATTCATTATTTTAATAGTAAATATTAACTAGTTTTACGATCTTGTCTATCACAAGACAGCCACGTTCACGTTTGATAGGTTGTGCCAATGGCGTAGCGTATAGTGGGCCAAAGTAGTTTTTACACAAATAAAAAAGTTAGTATTTAAAGAATAAATATTAAGTATAATCTGTTAAAAACACTATTAGGAAGTCAGTTAGTAAGTTGTATGCAATAAAATTGCTACTTTAATTATTTTATGCAGCAGATTACGCACAAGATTCATAGGCGTAGATAAGAGAAAGTCAGAACTTTAATACGCTTAATAAACGGTGAATTACTTATACATTACAACGCAGATTTCTGCACGCAACTACTTATTATTAGATGATTACCTTAATTTATTTGAAGAACTCTTTCTGAAGTAGTTATTGTATAAAGAAAGAATACGTTGATGTAAAATTTTTAGAAAAATATTGTATTTAGATAGGATACTTGAGATAATTATTTTACATTTATTGCTTTATTTCTAATTATTATTAAAATTAAAATTAATTTTAGAAATGAAATAGAGGTATATCTTCGTACCTTCATATTTAAAATACCATCTAGTTTAGAACTAGATGATGTGCAATGCCGAATGGAAAAACAGATTTTCTAAAGTGTCGTTAAGAATATAACTCCAAAGAAAGGTTGATGAACTTTCTAAATTAACTAAACTATATGAATATGTAAATATAACATTTAATACATATTTAAGAATAGAACAAATGCCAATTACATATATCTTACTCAATGCATACAATGTTTAAAAAAGAATGAGAATACGCTTTTCTGCGGTTAATGTCGATTTCGGATAAGTATTTTCAGAGTGTAGTGGTAGACTAGTTGGTGCAGCGCAAACTTTATGGGCAAAACAACGATTATGGCTTGGATCCAAATCTCTAGCATTAGCATGACAACGTATAAAAATCTTGTGCTGCAACCCACCACACACAACGTCCCAATCCGGTTGGCAACCGTGGAGCCTAAATGCCAAAAATATCTCTGAAATTTCTCTCGTTTTGATTCGGCGTACTATAGATACCCATATTTCTACCGTAGCGTTGAGAAACACGAGGTAGAGAAATGTCGGTGCCTAGCAGTGGGACTAAAAGGTTGATAACGATAATACATTTAGTTGCCTTTGTTACTTCTATTAATTATATAAAAAACTAGATTTTGTCAGATTTGCGTAGGTGGACTCTTTTTGGTTCAACAGAACTCCATTGAAGTATTGCGTGTGAACTTTTATCTCAGGAAAATAAAATTACTGTTTAACATGCTGACAAAGCATATTACTTATTGAACAAATTAACTTGACTACTGATTACTTGGCAACATGAACGAGATGATTTTAAGGTTTTAAGAAATACTCGTTTGCAACATTGTCACATTATTCTTAACTGTAATCTACACTTTGGATTATATTCTGCAATCTACTACAATTTGAAGAACAATTGCTAAAAGTCTTTTTGGATATATCTGAATCAACAAAATAGTTTTCATCCTTTTATGCTATTTAGTATTGGTCTGTTGTTTATGCAATCCATTTCAGAATATATTGCTGTGATCCCCTTTCTATCTTATTTTATTAATAAATAACTACATTTCCTAAAAAAATTGTAGCTACTATTATTTAATTCTTATTAATCACTCACTATACTATAGCTACTATTTAATAATAATAATTTGCTTTACATGCATTAAACTACATTTAAAATTGCTCTTATAAGTTCTTGAACAAACAGGGTAATCTCCACAACAGCAAATAACTCTTAAAACTTAGGGCGATGCTGTCAAATAGGTATAGCGCCGTTAAACTTATGAATGTTTATACTACAGTGCAATGGTATCAAAGAATGACGCATGGATTAGAAACAATGTTAAAACGAAATGCGAAATAATCAAATCCATAAAAATATCTGCAATTTATTTGTGCTTCCCATTCACTTATGCATAAACAAACAAATTAGCAATGTTACGTGAAATAAATTCTATATATTATTAACACTTAATTGAGAACAACGCACTTTTCTATTGGACGCACCGTTACATAGATGTAATTGCTTTCTTTCTTGGTTGGTTGGTAAAAATCGCGATAGTTAAAACTCCTGTTTCTTGATGACCTCTAAAATGGCTGCACTCCTACCTGTTGCTGGAATAATGCCTGCAGAACCCGTCGTAAATATGAAACTTCGTTGCCGTTCTGTCTTCCTCCAGGTAAGTAGCAAATGTTGAAATTCTTCTCCATACCTTGTTCGTTGCTAGGTATCTTCCATAAAGTTGTTTTATTAGTAAAATGTAGCATTTGAAAAACATAACCTCCAGTTTACGAAATGATGAATTGTAAATTTTATAGTTGTGTAACTGTTTTCCTTTTTAAAATCATTAACGATGTTTAATAAAACTCTCCGCTGAGTTAAAATATTAAAAAGTGTTAAACTTGTCGTCCACTTGTTGATATTTTGACGTATGGTAGTTTGTTGACGTATTAGAAACGTCATTCGAAGCAAAGAACAAAAGAAGTCGAAAACAATTACAAGCTACTGACGCTTGATTCTGAATAAACCAAATTCATATTGATGATTCAGTAACGAACTCAGCAAACGTAGATAGTGACCATACATTAGTTCTCGGTAAATTAAGGATCCAAATTAAAAAAACCAAGAAATAGGCAGACATATATGATACGGTCTTAAGAAGAAATTACTGGGAGACGAGAGTTTAAGGTATCTGTATGTAACAAGACTAAAACAACGACTAAATAAAGAGAGAGCAGAAGAAGACGCTGAAATAGACAACAAGTGGAAAACACTAAAGAATAACATAATTGAAGCAGCCACTGAATCTCTAGGTACAAGAAAGGTTAACAGAAATAGAGAAATTAGAAAAACCCCTTGGTTCTGTGATGAAGTGAAAACATTAGCAAGCCCAAAGAAGGAAGCATATCTGGCATATAGATCTAATAAAACAAACGAAGAATTATAATAATATAAATCGGCGACAAACTGGGTTAATGCGAAAATAAGAACAATAAAACAGAACTTTTGGGAAACATATACGAAGAACTTAGAAATAGACTTCTACGGATCACAGAAGCAAATATGGAAAATATGGAAAATGTTGCTAAATCAAGAAAAGGAAACGCAAGAATACATAACTCCAAACAAGAAAATAAGCGAAGAAGAATGGATCAATCACTTTACTAGACTGTATTCTACTAACAAGGCACAAAATCGTAAGGGTATGCATCAAATATTAACAAGAGTGTTAGAAAAAAAAGAAGAAATACTAGATTCTATCCAAAACCTAAAAAATAGGAAGTCCCCTGGAGTAGACAACATTGCAAACGAAATTATAAGATATGGAGGCAATGATCTAAAAAATAAAGTAGTAGACCTAATCCAATAAATCTTTAATGAAGCACAGGTCCCCAATGAATGGAAGACAAGTATTGTGTTTCCAGTCTTCAAGAAAGGAGATAAGCAAAATCCAAACAATTAGAGGAATTAACCTTCTGAACAGCATGTTGAAACTAACAACTACAGTCATAGCCCAGAAATTGGCACAGCTTATCCCATTGTGTGATGAACAGCAGGGATTCAGAAGAGGTCGTTCTTGCTCGGATGCCTTGTTCATTATTAGACAGATCATTGAGAAATCTTTGGAATTCAACAGTCCTGCTTTCTTGTGTTTTATAGACATTGAGAAAGTGTTCGACAACATACAACTAGAGGACATACTGGATCTCTTGGAGAAAAACAACGTACCGGACAATCTGTACTGCTTAATAAAAGACATATACAGGGTTATTCAAATTCGACCGGCACCATTGGGATCTCTCTTATTATAAGAGATAGAGATTCGTTTAAATTGCGGCAAAGTTGCGGAATTTTATGATTATCAATAATCTGGAATGAAAATTGAAGTAGCTGCTTTTGTTTCGTAAATATGGGCAAAAAACGAAAAAAATCGATTTTTGTTTTTCGACTCTTATTCCTTTATTTACAAAAATTTTAAAAATCCGAAAACACTTTTCCACAGCAACTTTTTCTTCTGGATATTGCTGTCTAATCATATTTGAAATAGCACGTTTCGTTTTTCTGGAACCGTCATCAACTTCATTTTTTTAAATAGCGGCGCTCTTTTGTGGCATTCATTTTTCTGATTTCAAAAATGTATAGCACTCTTCGCTCTTCATTATAATACAAAAATTTGCAAATTAGTAAATTATTATTACTAATAAGGGTAACAGCTGTAAAACAAAAGACGGCGTAACTCTAAAACAAAATAGAAATAGACGCTTCTAGTCGAAACAAAAGCGCAAGCAGTTGTAGTT